>DVQP01000738.1:0-19784 GCA_018231745.1 Danaus eresimus
AACAAAAACATTGAAACTGTTTTGTTTAATACATAGTATGTTATTATAATGTTTACACATATCCATATAAAACACACTATGATTTTTCGTCCCTTGAGTATCGGGGTATGTTTTTTAGATATAAAACTACCCATTTTAAATCTTGCCATGTAGAGAGGAATGTTATATGTTTGAAGTTTAATTCTGTGTGTGCATCAAGCGAATCGCTCGATTTTGATTCTGGTTTCATATAAAGGCAACTTTCTTACTGAAATTCTTAGCATGTTTTGATAATATCAGTCCAGCGGTGGAAGAATCACAGCTCTTTCTCAAAAATATAAAATTATTTTTGGCGTTTCATTAATCGATTAAGTGCTTCAAGTAAAAAGTAAAATAAATGATAGTTAATTGGTTGGTTGGGATTTTTTTTTAATGTGACAAGGTGCACATTTAAAAAAAATGAAAAAAAAAGAATTCATCCTATATTGATTATGATGATTTGGAGAGACAAATGACAACCGAAAATATTACTAAGAACTTAAAAATAACATTTATAGTTCGTAATAAGTTTGTAATGTGTGTTTGTAATACATTGTTACATAATTTTTAAACGAGCTTTCTGATTCAACTGTTCGATATTGATAGCAAAATCGGATTCTGTTACATTTATTTGTCAAATTATTTACAGTTTATTGAACACTACTATATTTACAATTCAATATGAATACAAAATCTCCCTTTTCAAAGCTTCAAACTATTGTGTTGTGAGCATTCTGTCGTAAAGTCCTTTGTTTCTTGCTTTATACATATTTATCAAAGGATTATATGTCACTGCTACGTATTAAGTAGGAATTAAAATTTTTCATTGGTTTATAAATGATTTTGAGTTCAATGTTTGAAATAACAATTTTTTTATAAAATAATTAGAAAGGATTACTTTGGTAGTTGGTAGAGCCTAGGTGTTGTCATGAAACTGCACCTTGAACATGGGCTGGCTCGGCCGGGGAAGTACCACCATCTCACAGAAGGTCGGCGTGAAGTATTCTTTAATGGTAGCGTTTAGTCTGACGAGTGAGAGAGCCGGTTGGTTTCCTTATTCCCACCCTACCCTGCGATTTCCTTACTCCTTTTTATGACGTTAAAGATCTCCATGGGCGACGGTGACTGCTGCCCATCAAGTAAGCCGTCAGCTCGTTTAGCACCTTACACATAAAAAATGATGAATAAAGAAGATATTAAATTCAAAGCAAGCTCGGTGTGAGATGCCAAAACCATTTCTAACAAGTAAAAGAGGTATTTAAATCTTAAATATTTTTTAATATTAGAAATTTAATTTTTTCATTCAATGAAAGACAAATTTAAGCATTGCTTTTACTTTTACCTACTGAATATTATATATGTCCTCCTTTATTCATACTTACAAACATTATGTTGACATACATATTTTAATTTAATTACATTTACCAATTCAATATTCTTGTATATAGCTTAATAAGTAATGAATCTAAGTGAAACAGTAAATATGTATTTTTTTACGTATTTCCTTATCCGGTTAAAATAGATGCATGAATTAAACATTTCTTCATAGTTATTATAAAAAGTCTTCGAGAGACTTGTGTCCAAATAAAGTATCGATTTTTTTAATGACATTATTTCTTCGTGAGATGTATATTGTTTCAGAAATGTGAAACATTAATAACGGTGCTGTTCACACTAGAAAAATTATATCTAAAACGTTTCTGGTGTATTTAAAAGCTTCTCAATGTATATTTTCGTCTTATGTACTTTCACACAGAGGTTCAGTCAACTTGGATAAACGTAGTTCTGTTTTTATTCATCATCATCAGTCTATCCTTGCCTACTCCTGAGCAAAGGCCTCTTCTCACATGGAGAAGATTTTAATCATTAATTGCCACGCTTGCTTACGACGAGTTGGCGATTTAGAACTTATAATTTGAAATTACAAGTCCAGGTTTCCCTCACGTTGTTTTTCCTTACCTGTTAGTGTTGTCTAAATAGTCTTAGAAAGTACATATGACTCTAAAAATCACATCGGTACTTGCCAGGTTGCGAACCCGTGCATCATGCATGACAAGGCGGGCCTTCAACCCCCAGGCCATCACGATAATTTTTATTTTTTTTTATTGCTATACAAATTAAGTAAAATAAATTGTTCTTTCTGCAATTATTATTAGTATTGTTTAATTTATTTTATACTTTTTAATACTGATTATTTGTTACTTAATATTTTTGTGCTGCGGTACATTTGTGTCTTTTGAATTGTTTTACTATCTCTAACCTTCTAGTCATCAAATTTAATCCTCTTTAGCCCTGAGGTTGTCTGATAGAAGCCATGAGACGATAAAGACCGCCTTGTGGTTCGTCTATTTTATGCTTTGTGGTTTTGTTTTCTTTAATATATATGTATATACATATATTGATAGAGAGGAAATCAATACGGAATACAAATATTTTACATATAATTATTATATTTATATGATATTACCATACATGCGGATTTACAAACGGCAAGACAGAAGTTTAGCACACGTCGAGATGTAAGTTACGCGCTAAGAATCTTGAAGGTTGATTTTCAACATTCATTATAAAATGAAATCCCTACGATACTGTAGGAGTGACAGTTTTAGTACTTACTTACTGTACACTTATAAATTATAATCGTTGGAAACAAATATAATAAGCCGTAATATATAATAGCCCGAGTTACAAGAAAATATAAATAATTAATTAATTTAATCTAACAACTGACTTATATTATTTTTTATATTCTTACATTAGGAACAAGTACGGAGAAATCCCATTAAGAATGTTCGAGAAAGTTCGTTCGTTGTTCGAGTCGAAGCCTTGGGGCAAAGACGTAGCATTTTCCGGTCTCAGCACCGTTTTACACGTTACTCTATTAGAGAAGTTAATCATATCACCGTCGTAATAAATGAACATTACATGTTAATTATAATGATCAGAATTGCGACATTTTCATATTCGGTAACATGATAATTTCGGTATTATTTTTTTTCGTTTAACAAAAATTTATATCAGATTCCGATTACTTTCTACTTAACCGTGCTATAAGTAAACTTTTAGATTAGATGATTATAACAATATGTAATATTATGATGAAATATATAACATATTTCACGTTAATATAAAGAACGTAGCAGCTATCTTACATCTTATACAGTTACCCGCTTACCAGACACGGTAACTGATCGTGGGAGAAGCTGATTGTTTATAATAATTTTAACGTTTTAGTGTATAATGTAGAGTAAAAACGTACAACTTTCTCCCCCCACCTCTCTCTCTCTCTCTTTCTCTTAGTCATTGGCCTTTATATAAACATTTCGTGAATGTCATGTGTGAATCAATGTTTGATCATCATCATCATCAAAAAATAATTCATATTCTACCTCCCATAAGTACAAGAGATCAGATTATGTTGTTTAAGCGTGTTTTTAAAAATGTTACATTTAAGTCAATAAAATTTTATTATATAGTTGTTGTGGTTTATATTAGTATAAAAGTTCACTGCCCTCATATAATTATGATAGTTTACGTTGCTTGCTTGTTTACGTGAGCTCGTTTACGTTGACGTATGTATTTTATATAAATAAAAACTTCCGCTTTGGCATATACTTTTTATTGTTAGCGTTCTAACGGTAGTCTTGAAAACATCACCTATAATCGAATAATTCGAATTCAGTAAACACTATATATATATCTTAGAAAATATTTTTGTTAAAGTTTTTAAATACAAAGATGTGAAATAACTATCATTATAATCTATATAAAGATTTTTATTTCCTCTTTCGTGGTATCAGTTAAGTTAGTCCACAACATAATTGGCGTACTGCGGAACTTCAAATTGCATTTGTGGCGCTCTGACTATGTATTGTATGGATATTAGATTGCACAAAATGTTGTACTGTTATGTTGTAACCTTAAACAATAGTGGCTATACATAGAAAAAAAATAAAATGTCTATATTTTTTATGTGATTTACCTTCTTATAATTTAAGATTTATCAATAGAAGTACAATTTTAACCGGCAATCTTATAACTCACAGAAACTTATCGTTTTATTTCTGGGTCGTTTTCAAGTACTACTTGAAAAAAAAAGAGAAACTTCTGCACTAGATCTATTTTATAATTACGATTACACTGTTGTAACAACGATGTCAATTAAACATCGCAAACAAAGTTCTCAGAGATTTCTTATTCCGTATAAGTACAGTTATCCGGAATAAAAGGCAATAGAGTTTAAAATATTATTTCCGTTTTTATGAGCCGTCTCCCCAGACTTGGTAAGGGGCCGGAGAGGATGTGTGTGACTCGACCTGGGCAGGCCCCTACTCACTAAAACCACTGTGAAAGCCCCCCGAAAATATGTAATCCGGATCTGTCAGCGACAGGGCCACCAGCGACTGGCCGGTCCTGGCGAAGACCGGACTTAATCCCTCGGAGAATGGGGGCGATCCTGGAAATTAGAATCACCCTGACGACGCCTTTCCCGCTCAGATGCCTCCGTCGTGGACATGACACTCTCACAGGAGGACAGCCAGGTGAAGCGCACTCTGGATGAGAAACGTTTAATATAAAAATATAAAATAATTCAAATTAAAGTTATTATGATAATCGAAATTGAAATTAGAAATATGGTCATCTCAACACACCGCCATCTAACGCCTATATTACGAGAATTCATAAAAATCACAACGTATGTACTATGTACCGATTATCTTTTCCTATATTTTTATAGAAAGAGATCCCATGTCCAGATATACAAATGTCTTATAATATTGGCAGAGTTAGATTACGATGTTCCTTTTGCCATAAAAGTAAAATGTATTTTTTTTCGGTTTAACTTCATGTAAAACTTTATAATACTATGTAAAAGTATGAATTCTTCACGTGTTATTTGGTAGTTATTTATAAAACATGTATACATAAGTATAAAATAACTTGGAGTGTAGGTTAAGGTTGTATAGAAATAAAACTAAACATTTAAATTTAGTACTTCTAGTTATTATGTCAACTTGGGTAGTGCTAAAATTTTAAGTCAATACTTTTAGATGAAACTTACTTAATAACTTTAATATCAAAACAACTGACTTTTTAAAGAAAACAATTAAAACAGTACAACTTTTTGGTAAAACATTTGTTCATTTCCAATTGTCACAAAATAATGGATAATTACGTCTCTCCTCTCCTCTCCCCTCCTCATCACATGTCTCCCCTCCTCGATACATCACACCACTTCACAAGTTTCCCGCCGCCAAGTCACCCCTTAGTCAATACAACTCCTCTTATTTTTGTTACAATTTATTTTGAAACATGTATTGGTTTAGTACTGACTTTTAAAAAAGCATAAATACAATACTAATGTTCAAAGAAAAAACATATCAAATAAACCATAAGTTATCTTGAAAACGGTGATGTATGTCGTTTTCAGCCATACAGCCAACTTCCAAAAATAGGTTCTTAATTAAACTATAGTAAATCCTCTGCAATTTCTTGAACAGTACATTTGAGATGTACTGACATAAGTTGCTATTATTTATTAACATTTATACCAAAATATGACTTTATAAACAGAAAAGTAATTATAAATAGTTTATTAGTGTTATATTGTATAACTCTTTAATAAAAGATGCATGATATATTTGTAACCATGAAATATAGAAATAAAATATTCATTGATGAATTATTTTTTTTATTATAAAGATATTATTTTAATAACTCCTACTTTCCTATCTAAACTATAAAGAAATCTATGTTAATTATATGAGGCCTTCACGTTTTTTCCATTTCTCTTTGATTTCAGCTCTTTTCTTCTTTTTATATTCGACTTTTTTAAATCTATTTTCTTCAATCCTTTTCTTCTGGGATTCTACACTATTCTCACCATTGATAATGTCATCTAATTTAGCTATCAACATATCCCGTGCCATTTTTCTGTTTTCATCTTGACTACGGCTGGTGTGGCATTTTATAACAATGCCTACAAATATATAATAAAAAAGTATTAAACATACTATGTAAAAACATAATTATTGCATAATATTCTGTGGCTTTAATCACTAATTCAGTATTTTAGTTTTTGTCTACCAACATATTTAACAAAATTGTCATATTTATAGTTTAATTCTGTTATACATCTTTGTAAAATAAAATGGTAGAAACAGATTACACAAACCTTTTAGTCAACAATTTATAAATGGGAAGAATGACATTCAAAATTATGTTTCACCAAATATACATTGACTCAAATTGTATATGTACCTGTAGGTATATGTGTCAAAACTACACAATTAGAATTTTTATTAACTGCTGAACCTCCTGGCCCTGATCCTCTAACAAATTGTTCTGTTAGATCACATTCATTAATTTTTGGTACTTTAGAGAAATCTATGGTATGTTTTAATGCTGAACAATTTTTTTGTAAGGCTGAAACGCTCCTTTGTACATTGTTTAAAATTCTGAATGTCAGCATTTTATACAACACTACCCCGTTGAAGTAAAGCTTCGCCTTTCTGCAATTACAAATATTATGTAAACATTTTTAATGTATATATACTGTGGTAAAATCAAATTTAAATTACCTTAATTGCGTAACTTATGTCTTCTGAGTTATTTAATGTCTTATTTTTTTTAAATTCACTTCTGATTCGTCTCTTAAAATAAGTAACGTCCGTAAACCTTAATGTTTTTGAATATACAATCAAATTTTTATATAATTTTAATATATCAGTTCTTGAAGCGGACATATTACACCAAATTACATGGATTCTGTTTATAATTATGGGTACTATAGGTAAAATTTGAATATAATTTGTAACCTAAAAATTCTAAAACGTCAATCAAATTTAGGATGACAGTAGTCAGAATGACGCTAGTGTTTACAAGAAACCGAAATATACTTAGTGAAAAAGTAGTGACTTTTTATGTATATATTGTAATACTTACAAAAATATTATATCTAAAATAATTTAATTTAACTAACACTGTTCCAAGTCCGAAAAAAATCTCTCATTATATTTATTACGAGATGCTGTTATAAGATTAACATACCCGTTCTGGTAATTAGGTGAAACTAACAAAAAGACAAACAAATAAAAAATAATTGTTATCATGTTTTTTCATATGTAAACAAATTTATTTATGCATATTTAGTTTCGTAAAGTAAATAGCAATAGTAAATAATTGCTTGATGTAACTAAAGGCATGTCAATGAATAACCAATTATTTCAATATATTACAAAGAATCTTCTTACCTACGAAATCTTGTTTTTAAACTGTCATCCTCATTTGTTTTTGCGCTGTTGAGGTCTGACAATGACTTATTAAAAAAAGCAACAATAAGCAGGATAATTTTCAAGTTTAATCTAAGTGCCGTAGAATTAACTTAGTAGTGAAAATTATTGTAATTCCATTATTTTTGTTTGCTATCAAATATTTTTATAAGCATTTTTCTCTAGGTGGACGTGGATTAAGATACATGGATCTTTGTTATTTTACATAAGCAAGGTGAAGTCCCCTTTTCTTTATGATATGGTGGAGTAGAAAAATAATATAAATGTACGTATATGATATAGATATTTCTCCGTGAATACATTAAGTGTACAATGAGTGTAATACTATTTTGTTTTTAGTTTCAATTAAAATATTCCACAACTAATTGTTTGACAATGTTGCGTTCTGATGCTCAAACACAAAATGATAACAATAACATTTTTCGCAATATTAACAATCTTTGTGTCGACATAATGTTGGAAATACAAAAAGATATTGATCCTTATGATATGGTTTCATTAGTGTTTTTACTGTACGAAACCCCAGACACGGCGCTTCAGCGATTACTTGTTTATCAGAGGCTATCTAATGATGAAGCACGCCATAGTATAAACTTGCTCTATGACTGGACACTACATGCACAATCACGCCAAACATGGAAATATGAATTTCTGGAAGCTTTAACTATTTGTAGATTATACAATATTATAAGAAAACTTGGATTTGATGTCTCACAAGTTAGGAAACACTACTTGCCAGACAATCTTAATGTCAGCATTTATACAGATCCCATGAAGAAAGTTCTGTATAAGCTTTGTGAAAGTTTAAATTCTGAAATATTTTCTAAATTGCAAAAGACACTCTTATCATACAATTATAATGTAGCTGAATATAAAACATGTGAATTAGTTTTATTGGAATTAATATCAAAAAGGTTTATTAAATTGGGATATTATGATAAAGACACAAAATCTTACACCAATACCTATGATATTGAAGAGCTTGCGAAAATTATTGAAAAATTTTCGAAAGTCAGTATATTAGCATCTGTCTTAAGGGAAATTCAAGAACAAATAAATTTACCGAATTTAAAAAATAAACCTCAGAATTTTACTAGTATAGAAACATACAATACTCCTGGACCATCAAAAATTAAAGAAGACAAATATACAGAGGGCTTTGAAGAGATATTTGAGCTTATGAACCAATGTCACAATGATGAAAATGAACCCGGGGCTAATTTCAAATCTGACACCATGCTATTAAAAGACGCATATGTTATAAAAAATAAAAAAAGAATCGGTGTTTGTTGCATAATAAACCAAGACAAGTTTTATCCTTCGAAACATAGTTTACAAAACAATGAACACATTGATTTAGAGGACCGTTTGGGTTCTAGGTTGGATCTTATGGCTTTAGAGAGAACTATGACATCCTTGAATTTCATTGTAAAAAGTAAATCTAACCTAAATCATGAAGAGGTTTTTCAGTTTATAAAAGATGTCTTGAAATATCATGTCACAGCTGAAGATAGCGTTTTTATGCTGTGTATACTTTCTCATGGTGTAAGAGGCCATGTCTATGCAGCGGACTCGGTAAGGGTTAAAATAGATGATATACAAAATTTATTAGATTCTGAACATGCCCATCAACTCCGTGGTATTCCAAAAGTACTCATCCTTCAAGCTTGTCAAGTAGAGGCCGGGTCGGAGGTGAAAAATAAATTTTTTGCAGACGGTCCACCTTCAAATGACTTCTATTTAAAAAAATCACATTTCTTGGTCTATTGGGCTACTGCTCCTGAATATGAAGCATTCAGAATAGAAAATAAAGGATCAATATTTATCCAATGTATCTGCGCACTTATAAAGAAAAGAGCCAAGTACGAACATCTGATTGACATTTTTACTAAAGTGACCTATAATGTTACAAGTTTATGCACAAAACTACAGAAACCTCAAGTACCACTATCTAAATCTACTTTGGCAAAAAAATTGTACTTGAGTATGCCAGAATAAGAATTGTAATGGACTAAAAATATATCACAATACATGGTTTATTACTTTTAAAAAAATTACTTTTATTTGTAATAACAATAATTTATTTTAATAAGCATGATTTATTATTATTATACAGAAATAGAATTGTATTAATTATGTGCATAGCTTTAGTAAAGTATATAGCTTTATACAATTTATTACAAATGTAAGTGGTTTTTACATTTTCTAATTTTCTAGAAATAGACCTACATATTTTGTTCATAATGAAATTATTATTAATTTTGAAAATAAACTAACAATGTTTTCTTCAAACTTGGAATCAAGATTATGGTATTTTTAATTCAACTAACCCTATAATTGTAGAAAAGTCTATAAAAAAAAATTAATATTTTTTTTATAACTCAATAATAATACTGGAGTAACTTGTTATGTATTTATTATGTTAATAAAAGTATTATGTAAGATTCTCTAAGTTTATTGCTACATCAGTCTTACTAAAATCCATAACGGCACTTTCCAAAGCTTTCCTTTCCTCATCAGTTTTAAGCTCTGACCACATTGAGTCCAAGTAAGCTCTTTGATGCTTTTGGATGAACATAAAACTATGTTTCAATGTCGCACCAACGTGTAGAGTCCTTAAATTTACATCTAGTTTACCTATTTTAGTAACAAATGGTAAGGCACTCGTCACAAATTTATGAGGTCCGTGTCTTGATTTCAAAATAGCTATTCTTGTATTCTCATTGCAATATTTCGCTAGAAAACCTATTTTCACAGCTGCAACTCCAAAGTCGCCATATAAAAGTTGTATTTTGTCCATAACGGTGTCATGAAATATTTTTGACTTCAAGTGAAGAGGTTTATTTTCAGGTATAGCTGGTGCATTAATTTCTACTGTAACGTATCTACAAGTAAAAGTAATAACTCACTAAACTAAGTTAAAAAAAAATCAAGATATATGTAATAAAATAATTTACCTGTTTTTAAAACGGACCATTTTATTTTATCGAATATAAAAGAAAGTTATCGTTTTATTGATAAATTCGGTTTAGATACAAACAACGAAAAATTCTCCATCCGTTTTTAATTCCGCAATATGATTTAATTATCCGATAGATGCTATTATTATCTTTTAGGAAAACTCAATCACCACATGTTAGGTGCTTGAAGTTTTAAACCCGAAATAAAAACATATTGACATTTGTCATTGTCACTTCTATAAATTCAAGCACAGTTAACAAAATTGCAAACTTGCAAAACCATAGGTACCACCTTGCTGTGTGGTGCAATTTATCGGCAAATTAAGACAAATCATGCCTTAGGAACTTAACCGCAACTCTTAATTTCAATCCACACGGTGCCATCTTTCATTACCTGATATATTGAGGATATCCATTTCGGACTCTTTTTTCATCTATATATGTGAAAAAGGCGATAAAGAAGGCAATCGCCGTTTAGGTTACTTTTTTAGACCTAATATTTTTACTCTTTATGAAATAAATTTACTACACTACAATTCCATCTTAAATGTTTAGAGAGGAAGTTCCATTCATTCTTTTCCTATTTGCGATAAGTGGCAGAATTGTAATTTTTTGGCAACTACAGATTTTTATAGCAAAATAGGATATTTAATAACATAATGCTCCTGTTTCAGGTAATATTCTTAACATGGCCAATATAATTATAACACTAACCAAAAAAAACGGTAGCGTCTGCTAAGGGATAACAAATTCGAGTTTAAGTCGAGCTCCAGAGTTTAATAGCCTTAGAGCAAAAGTTGACCTGGGATAAACTTATCTTTTAAGTGTTGTAACATAGTCTTCTCTTTTTATTGACCGGTTAACTGATTTTAAAATATTCTTACATTTCGTGTCATTCATATGAACAAGATGCCAAAGAGTTAAATCTCTACGTGCTCCGTTTAACATGTACTTTTGTCTCACCGCTAATTAAAAAATTGGGAAGCTGGAGTCCTGTATCTGAAGCATTATCATTACGAGCTAGTAATAAAAAAAGGTAACCCAGCCTCTTCGATGATATTGTGAGTAAATCTCTATTCATTCCATTAAGTTCCAGTCCATTAAGTTTAAATGCAAAATTTTCACATAAGACATTAATTACTTTTAGCCAAAATTATCTAGAAATTTTATAATTCTGTCAATCGTAGTAAATAAGATATTAAAAAAAGATGATTTGATTGTTTTTGTGGTGTATTAAAATGTCATACAAATTCATATTATTATGCCCATTACGCACATATTATTCTCTGAAGTAATTCCAAGGACAAAAAGGTTATAGAGATAGTGTACCATCAACATCTTATCTTTGAAATAGGGATGTTTATCTAAAACAAATATCGATTTTCTTTCAATATGATGTGTTGTATTCTATCGCTACTTTGCAATATTTCTTACAAATATATGAATATGTTCGATGTAATCAAAGTTATTTGTTTCTATATTGTATCAAATATAGGATTACTATATTGAAAATAAGAACATAACATGAAAAATAAATTTATTATAATTTTTCAATATCACTTATTACAAAGGAATTTTTCTATATTTCTTTGTGTTAAACTCTGCTTTTCTGCTGTATTAAAACGTTTTCAGATTTCGAGAACAACCTAAAAAATGTCACATAAAAGAGATCATCACTATAGATAATTATTTTAATAGGAAGGTAAAACTTTATATACTACTAGGAAAAAGATTCTCACTTCTCTGGTTTTTAAGAAATAATTTGTTTTGAATATATATTTACTAGACCTGTCAACTCTAAATAAAGCAATCGATGTAAAAATGGTACGTTGCTATGAGCCTTTAACTTCTTACTTATACTCGATTGCAATATCGTATGAGCAAAACTTGATAAAAGATATATTTAATGGAAAATCGATTTTTATACTGTAGTCCTACTCCAAGGTCAATAAGTTTATATTTTATTTTGTTTTATCATGAAACCTATAATTATCACAATTTACATGTGATAAAGTGTTTTGAATTTCTTTAAATTCAAAGCATTTCCATAAATAAATAATATTAAGACTATTTTTATTTACATATTTTGAAATCCTTAAGGTACCGCAATTATGAATCCGGTATATTTTATTGGTGTAGATGTTGGATCAGGGAGTGTACGCGCTGCGTTAGTTGATCCAAATGGACGTGTCATTAAATTAGCCGCCAAAAATTTGAAAACATGGAGACCCAAAGTCGACTATTATGAACAATCTTCGAATGATGTATGGGAATGTTGTGAAAATGTTATCAAGGTAAACAATCATCTTCGTACTTATAATCTATTAAATCTTCGTTTGTATCTTACACTGAAATAAAATACTATGATAAGAAAAATCTTTTAAAGGTTGCTAAGTTGAAATTAAATTTAGTAATAACAATAATTGCTAAATATTTATTAATGTGAAATCAGTGATCTATGTTAATGTGTAAATAATTTTCAGATTGTGACCAAAGACATTAATAAAGAATATGTAAAAGGTATTGGATTTGATGCTACATGTTCTCTTGTGGTCTTGGATAATTATGGAAATCCAAAGGCTGTCAGCAGCTCTAACAATGATGAACAGAATATTATTATGTGGATGGATCATCGAGCTCAAGAAGAAGCAGATATCATTAACAAAACTGGCCATTACATCTTGAACTATGTCGGTGGAAAAGTTAGTTTAGAAATGGAAATGCCTAAACTACTTTGGTTAAAGAGACATATGTCGAAGTCTTGGCCTAAATATGGGTACTTTTTCGATCTCCCAGATTTCCTGACTTGGAAGGCGACTGGTGCCACATCAAGATCATTATGTTCATTGGTATGTAAGTGGAATTATGAATATTCAACAGAAGATAAACAAGGTTGGAATGTTGATTTCCTAAAATCTATTGGTCTGGACGATCTGGTTGAGGAAAATTTTAAAAAGATTGGCAGTAAGGTGTTAATGCCAGGAGATTATTGTGGAGGTTTAAGAAAAGAAGTTGCAGAAAAATTGGGTCTTCTAGATGGTACACCAGTTGCCACATCAATTATTGATGCTCATGCCGGCGGTCTTGGTATGATTGGTACTAGGGGACAGAATATTGACCAGCAAATGTCCACTAGGTTAGGGTTAATTTGTGGTACCTCTACTTGTCATATGGCTGTTAATATGAACCCTATCAGTGTCCAGGGAATATGGGGTCCTTACTTTAGTGCTATGGTACCTGACATGTGGTTAAATGAAGCGGGTCAAAGTGCTTCAGGCATGCTTCTAGATCACGTAATCTCAAGTCATCCCGCGGGAGGAAATCTCTTAAAGAATTTAAATACTGGAGAGTGAGTGTTTCTTTGACATTGTTTGGTTTATTTCAGTTATTTTACATAATATAAGTTTCTATGCTTTTAGGGTAAGAAAGTATTTGAGAGAGCTATCCATGAAAATGGCAGAAAGTAAAGGCCTTACAGATATTAGTTTACTGACCAAAGATTTCCATATCTGGCCCGACTTTCATGGCAATCGTTCTCCTTTAGCAGACCCTAAAATGAAGGGCATAATAGTTGGATTAACTATTGATAACAGTGAAGAAAACTTAGCTCTTCTTTATTTAGCCACATTACAAGCTCTGTCTGTAAGTAGTATTAATGTTAAAATATCTGTTGCAATATAAATATGATTTTTATCACCATATTTACAATAAGGTTTTTATATTAAATTAAATATTATAAATATTTTAGTATGGCACCAGGCATATTATCGATGTTCTAGTACACTCTGGTTATTCGCGATTCAAATCTTTACCCATATGTGGAGGAATTACCAAAGATCCACTCTTCATACAGATCCAGGCGGATTCTGTAGGACTGCCTGTTCTATTGCCCCATGAGAAGGAGTCGGTACTTGTTGGATCAGCTATTTTAGGAGCATGTGTGTCTAAACATTTCTGTGATGTAAAAACTGCTATACAAAGTATGGGGGGAACAGCAGATGTTGTTTTACCAAACCCAGATATTAAATCATTCCATGATAGAAAGTACAAAGTTTTTCTGAGAATGTTACAAGATCAACTGCATTACAGAAATATAATGGATAATTAAAAATTGTGTTTTATTTCTATTTATTTCATGAACTATATTTTCATTATAATTGTACATAAAAACAATAATGCAGTGTTTTTTCATTTAACTTACGGCTTTGGAATATTTAAGTGACTTTTTACATATTTTTCGAGAGGTCATATTTCGTTACTTTTTACTTAAATGAGCCTCAATATGATTAGAATTGTGATAAAGTTAATTTAAAAAGGCGGTTTTTTGTAGACTGTTATTATGCCAAAACATAATCTGTATTATGAACAATTTGACATTTCTGTTTAATCTGTATTTTGTAGAACGGTTAGGTTGGCTGAGTTGGTACTGGTACTGTAGAGTGTAAGCTAAAGACGATCTGTTGTTATAATTTAATTTATTTGACCTCAATTAAATGAAGTCTTAAAAGATGATAGACCCTACTCAATTAAGTATTATTAAAACATTCATTAATAAAGATTTGCTTTAAAACTATATTAATTTTACCTTGTCAATATTGACAAGCAGGTATGTACATAAACCGGCCAAATGAAATAGATATGTTACCGCTGTAAATTCTGTCTGTATCATGTCTTTTTTACATGGTCAGCTTATAATCGAAATCAATACGTTTAGTTTTCGGTAGAAACTATGATATTCTAACGTTATATTCAGATCAAGATGTCTAAGAGAATTGCAGAAGAGAGTGGAAATGGCAGCAGCCAACCGCCGATTAAGAAGGTTCATTTCGAACCACACCTTATTGGCCCTGTATCTACCCTTGAAGAAATGGACATTAAAGTCCTTCAATTCCAGAATAAAAAGTTAGCACAGGTAAAACTTAATGCGTGTTTATAGTTATATAGACATCCACCCACTTCCGATTCTACATATACCCTTAAAGGGAAACCATGTCACAGTCAGCTGATTGATGTTCAACAAGTTTCAGATGATCTAATTATTAATCCCTACATTTTTTTACTCATGAAAGACAACAAATCAGTTCAATTATCTGATATTTTCCATTATAATTTTGCAATAAACACATAGTAATATTGTAAACAATAAAGTTGTACGAAAACATTGAATATTCTTATTGCTTTATTTGTTATTTAATGTGACTAAGATAGTAAGGCCAATTAAAAGTTTTTTTTGTGTCACAGAGGATTGAACAAAGACACAGGTGTGAAGCTGAGTTGAGAGCCAGAATTGAGCAGTTAGAAAAGCGTCAGACACAAGATGATGCTGTGCTATGTGTCGTTAACCGTTATTGGAATTTACTGAATGAGGATATAAGAGTATTATTGCAGAGATTCGATGCAGAGACTGCTGATGAATCTGAGAATAAAAGTAAGTCCTAAATATATGTGATATGACTAAATAATGATGTCTTTAATTTGTTAGTTAAAATAATGATTTAAATACATATATGCCTATACTTATTTTTCATGTATAAAATTATTCTGTTAATTGAGGATTAGGTTATGCCATTATTTTCAGTAAATGTACCTGAATTTACATGTTATAGATGAGAATGAAGCTACCACTTCATTTCTTATGCAATTGTCCACTTGGGATAAAGAGGAGTTGGACGCACAATTGGCCAATAGAGTGCAAGTAAGCAAACGTGCTGTTGCAAAGGTTTTGCAAGCATTTGATAGACTACAGCAGAGAAATGATAAAATATGGAGAGCTATCAAAGGGGAAAGCGAGGGTAAGAATTTTTGGCTTGATTTATGGTAATAATTTAATATGAAGATGTTGATAATCTTTTAATGTTGTTATACAATTGTCACTCTATAATATGACTGGGTTCAGAAACCGTTATGAGCAAATTCTTAATTATTTTATTTTTGCTGTTTTTATTATTTTTTCATTTCGTTTGTTTTATTTATGACATTATCATAAAGTTTTTTTGTATAGTTATTTTTCAATTATACATACTTAGAGAGTGCACCAGCCCCATCCCTGGATGAAGTTATCCGAGCGACAAATGAGGAAGTTACGGTGGAGAATCGTCGTTTACAAGCGTTATGCACAACTCTGCATGAAAGCCATCATGCTATGACTCTACGAGTGGCTCAGTTACAGGATGCAGTGAACAGTAGGGACACAGAGAATGCTGAGCTCAAGAACCAAATTGATGATCTTCAGTACGAGCTGATGAAGGTATTCCAATATTTTATAAGGTTAGCTACACTCAACTACAGATATTACAGGCTTTTAAATCCTACTGACTGCTTATAATTAGGCTGGCTACACATGTATTCCAATAACCTACCTGATATAAAAAAAGTAATGTATACAGTCAGAACTAGGTTTGGCAATAAAATTTTGAAAGGCCACTCAAAACAATAGCGTTGTTTGTTCTAGGTTCGTTCGCGCAATGACAAGTTAGAAAATCATTTAGCTGAGGCTATAGAGAAGCTGAAGAGCTATCACCAGTCCGGTACAAGTGTGAGTGCTAGTGTGGCCGCGCCCTGCCCTCCACACTCAGCTGCCAGTGCCAAATTGGAGGACGTGGCTGCCGAGCTTGAAGAGCAACGGGAGTTGGCCAACAACAGACTGGCTGAGTTAGACCGTCTGCATAGACAACACAGAGACACTCTCAAGGAGTTGGAGAAGCTTAAAATGGATGTATGTATTAAAGAATTTTACGTACATTAGTTAATTTCACTATATATTATATACACAATACAATATATAATACATCAGTCTACTACAAGTGTACATGGTTTTACTACATATGAAGTTTTCATTTTTTTTCTATACTACATATAGTGTTTCTTCTAGAAATATGGTTACTCCCTCCGGAGATTATACATACATACACGTATGAGTGGATTTTCAATATTTTCTCATTTTAACATAGAAAAGATATGAATAATTTTCATATATTTATCCCAATTATTCGATGTTACCACAGATTCGTCAGTTGCCAGAATCAGTTATAGTAGAGACCACAGAGTACAAGTGTCTTCAAAGTCAGTTCTCGGTTCTATACAACGAGTCTATGCAAATGAAGACCGCGTTAGATGAGACACGGCTTCAGCTACAGAACGCCAAAAATCTCCATATGAGGCAAATTGAGATGATGGAGGTATTAGTAGCTTAAGTAATAATGTCTGCCACAATACTTTTATAAACTTTAATGTAATGTTTCATACATTCTTTTACCTCTTCTTTTGTATAATATTTTTATCGTTTGATGACACTAGGACTTGGAAGATTTTGATATACTAAAATCTTTAAATTTTTTGCTTAAAAATATGATGTACAAAATCTTAGAATTTATATTGAAACTAATGCTGTTTTATTTCTATATTTAAATATTTTCATTATTTGTATCATAAATGTGCTTTAAACGGTTTCAGAGTGAAGAGCTCGCAAGGCAGAAGGCTTTAAGGGCTGAAATGATACAGCTTGAAGATGTGCTCGGTCAGCTGCGGAAAGAGTATGAGATGCTGAGGATAGAGTTTGAACAGAACCTAGCAGCCAACGAGCAGACTGGTCCCATTAATAGAGAAATGAGGCATCTCATTACATCTCTACAGAATCACAACCAACAGCTGAAGGGGGAGGTGCATAGGTATAAAAGAAAGTACAAGGACACCAGCCAGGAATTGAATAAGGTATTATCTCGTTTTACACACACACACACACACACATACACATATATATATATATATACATATATGTATTCTTTTGGTTCTGTATAAAAATTTCCATATTAAAAGGTAATATTGTAAATTATTAACAGAATATATTTAAATAAAATTGACCTAATATCTATGTTTATAAATTAAAAAAGTAAAGTAATTATACTACAAAGGTACCTAATTTAATTACTTTTTAAATTTCTTATTCTCTTTTCAAATACATTACTTATAATTAATTAACAGACATTCCAAGACCAAAGTTTCAGTCAGGAAATTAAGAAAGAGTTAAGCATTTTTATGTTAGTTAGTTGGGATTACCCTACGGACAGATTATTTCATATTTTTTTTTAATATTAAATAATGAAATTGACCTAAGCGAAAAATGGATAATATTCTAATAAAAAAAGTTTTAATAATAAATAATTTAATAATTATTAAATAACCAAATGAAATTAAAAATGTAAATTTTTTCTATGTCAAATATCTTGTATGAGATATTAATTAAAAGCAAAACATTAAACGATAACATTTAATTACATATAAATGTATATATCTATATATTAATACGTGATGCAAAAACTTTAGACCCCTTTTCACGAAATTTGCGCGGACGAAAGCGTATAAAATTAGTCACACTTATAGTCTACGTGTAGAAGTGCAGAACGCTGATATTTTTCAATCATAATACTTATAAAGTACATTAAATCGATAAATAAAACATTACACACACAACCATGCATTTCACACACACATACACAAGTATTTGTACACGCACACATACTGTGGTCAAATTGTTTCTTTTGTTTTTCGTTTGTGGTCGAATTTCGATCACTGGTCGACCACTAGTTACTTTATTTTTTTTAATACAATTGTGAATTTCATATCATTTTAAAATTAAGCTGATGTAATTAAAGAACTCAAGACCCCTGTGTGTTTACGAGGAAACACTTCGTGTGACCTGTGTATAATGCACTTTATTTGTCAATTGATACATTACAGATAAATACCACTGCATATTATTTAATATGTTTGTAAAGGATATAAAAGTGTAATACTATCTCTATTTCCAGATCCGCAAGGAGCTCGAAGACGCCTCCAGCCGTGTGGGATCAGGACCTCATCCTCCAGCAGAGACCGACGAGAAGCCTGTGGTTAAGAAAGAAGAGCCCGAGCCGGAGGTCGCTCGTGTACTGACTCACTAACTAACTATGTCCATGCTTTATACGTCACGTATACTAACCAGCTTGTGAATGTCAAACTATTACCCACCTGCATGATATGTTTGCGTTATATATGTGATATAACTTTTATCGACTCGGCCTTTCTATCTCGGATCGGCCGAACAATAATAGAAATATCAAATAAATATCAGTTGAGAGGACATTTGGATATCTTTTTTTATGTGATGATTGTCAAATGTGATTATGTTCCTTCAGGGCGATGAGGGTGGGAGTGGTGGGGAAAACAAGATGGTAGCGGCCACAGCTAATAAAGAGCACGGAAGAGCCAAGCTACATGAACAAGATTTACTCATTAAGGACCTTAAACAACAGCTTAAGTAAGTGTTATGACTTTATTTAATTATTTAAATGGTGCGTACGGGTGGCATAAAATATAAGTCACTTGAAAAATGTCAGTTTAGAATGCAACCTCCTTATTGAATACCGTATTTTTTAAATCTTATTCTTAAAATAATCATATAGTCTGGACTTAAAATGAGCGTGTAGTATAATATTGTGTTAGTTAAATGTTAGTTAGATCATTGTGTGAACAAAAC
>DVQP01000739.1:0-19765 GCA_018231745.1 Danaus eresimus
GTATTAAATGTACATAAAAAGCTGGCACACGGACATGATTCGATTTAATACGATTTAATACGATTGTTTACTATACAAAAATAAAAACAAAATAAACTGCACGGTCACGTAACAGTAGAGGGGGCGATGACTCCATAACTCAGGTTGCACAATGAGTATGTTTGAATTCTTAATTGGTATAAATTAAAACCCGCTAGAACAGTACTGTGGCACTTGGGAGAAACAATAACCGTAATGGATTCTTGTAAGAATATTTTGTAAGTCATTTTAGCAATAAGTAAAAAAAATTCAAGCTCATTTTTTCCTTCACTTTCCATTTGTACTTGATGGCATTTTAGTGAAGTCAAACGACGTTTCTCTAATCACACATCTCATTGACATCACCAAGTTGAACGAACCTCGTCACTCGCACGCATCGTTACCGCGGACGACATTCAAATAGCCCGTACAATGGTACCGAGATTAACTTTTGTATGGAAATGTAGAAAAATAAAGAAAAAGTTTGTAAAGACTTGCATCAATCATCCGGGAGAACACTGAAAGGGGGAGTCGCATCAACACTTTCACTGGCATTGCCATAAATCATCGGAGCCACTATCGGCGAGTGCGGTTTGTGTGAAATTCAAGGTTACAATCAATGTAATAGCACACAATTAGATACTACCAGCGTCATAGCGAGGCAATATTTCGCAGACAATTCTGAGAAACTTGTTTATTGTAATACTCTCAACAACCTCTTTGTTTATTGTATGCTTAATGTCTGTTGAACAGATTGAGTACATTTTGGATTACTTCAAAATCTCAAGAGAATAATGTACAAACATTATTCTCTTAAGAAATGTCCAATTAATCATGAACACTATCAATATTATTAATATGTTTCCTGTACAAATTTATATAAAAAATATAGAATATAATAACAGCAGTAAATTTATGCCGACACTGACGTTAGGTCATTGATTACGAGAAGTTGATTATTGAATCAATGTAAATAGTACTTAATGATGTTCTAATAAATATGTCGTGTCACTTCAAGCAATTTGCATCAAATTATAGTCTTAGCGCCAACCCGCTAACGTACAGTTGTATACCGATTCTTTTGTCATGAATCATTGTGTTTAGAATCTCCTCGTAGAATACAAATGATAGGAACGATCTTATTTTTGAATGACTCAATAGCCATAAAGATTATTTCTTTCGTGTGGCGCGACGAGTACATAAATAGTACCGTGTGCTTACCACGAGTTTCCATAGACAAACTACATACGAAGCGTTTGCCGTTTTTTAATAAATAACCGACGTTAATATTATAATGTGGAAAGAATTATGAATGATGAACTGTTAAGGCACCGTGTGTACAGCGACCAGAACTTAAGGTATTCATATTAGCGTACATATGTATAAAGACGCGCTGGGACATTCCGGACATGACAGGATAAAACTATATATCAAATATATCCAAATAAACATTAATGAAGTAACAAAAAAATACAGTTTCGTTAAGAAGAGTTTTGAAGTTGCATGACAGCTTCCCATTTCATTGATATAAACATAAATCAGGTGAACCGAAAGTCAAGGGACATACTTGTACCTACATACTTCATTGTCAAAGTTAAACAACTCCATTACGCAGATTTTAGCGCAAGCAGTGACTCACATATAACATCCATTTATGGAACGACCTGGAACATACCTGTAACGGAATTGACATTTATAATAATATTTAATATAGACATTTATATTGAGCTATTGAAAGTATAAAAATCACTATGTCCATCTGTAAAATTAATGACAGTGACAAGCTCTTATTGAAGATTCCTTTCATTAATGAATGGACAGAGATTGAAGAGGACGAACTGATCAGATGTCGAAATCAAATACCATAATTTGTTACAGCTGTAACAGCTTTATTAAGGTCAATCCTGTACACAACAGATTCATTATCTCGTATTAGAAATAAGAATACATATTCAAACAATTATGCAAAATAATTCTATCGTGCAATGAGTCATTGCTGAATTCAGTTATAGCGAAAACAATTCAGCAAATGCATGCCCAATTATAAAAGCGCAGAACCTTTAAGGGCATACAATCACAAAATTACTGCTTCAAAATAAGTTTCAAATTACGTCTTGATTCATCACAAATTGACAATTACCTTGGACATTACCGTGACTGTGTGGAATTGTCAGAGTAGTGTCTACCTTATTACTCTAAAATATGAAAACTGCCAAAACATCTGATACTGTAGTGGATACAATTGAGATAAAATGAAAATTTACCATCGATCTACAAATATTAAAACTTAAAGTGTTTCCTTTAATAAAAAAAAAAACGAAATTTATTAAAGATCAAAATTATTTATCCTGAAACGAAAATGTTAATGTATTGCATTATACTAAAAGAATCAGAATATCTATCTATAATCTCTCCATCAGTACTAAAATTAAAAACAAAAAAGACATTTGACGTTTTGTTGAATATAATAAGTAGAAAAAAAATAACGGTGAGACTAGAAGTTAATACTAATTTAGAGAGATAGGAAGGGATTCGATAAATGCAGCGAATATAATCGCTTTAGTAAAAGGAGGACAATTTGGTGGAAGTCACTGCAAACAATGAGTACCCTATCAAGCAATGGAATCATCTCCGCATACAGCACAGGTTACCGGAGACAGAATTAACGTAATTTTTAGAGTAGACGCGTATTCAAAATAAATATTGGCCTTTTTAATATAAAATTCGATTGTCACATAATTTCGCAATATGGATTCGTAATAATGGAAAGTACAAAAGCAATTCAAGGATTTACGGTAACAATGAATGTAACGAAAGAATCAACAAGATAAAATGCGCTGTCAGTAAGAAAATTACAAAACATCCGACTCCAGTTCCGATAGTGAGATAGCGCACGCCGGTTACGAAATGACTTCGATACCATCTGACTTTCAAGATGTTCGGCTGTTTGACTGGACTCGGTCGCTCGGCTAACAAAAACGGAGGTTACATAAACTCTGTTTATTATCTTGCTCTCTTTAGACAGGTTACAGTCGCTGTGGCTATTAACAAAATATTTATTTTGCGTAATTATAGGTTCACCTGCTCGGTAATAATGATGCATGTCAGAATAACAGCCTCTATATTAGACAGCACCTAGAATTTATTCGGCACAAATCTTATATGTATTACGTATTATGTCATAAAAGATTTCCGTTTAAACACGTTTTCTTTTCTAATTTCGTATCGGAAACACAAGTTTGTAATAAATGCCGACAGAGTCTATAGATATTCCAAAACTTTCTATAAAATTAAAAAGACGTGGAAAAACCCAAGTAAAAATATGTTTACATAACGTAATAATTCTTGTCACTTATTCTGATATCAATCCACCGGTTTCTAAAAATGTTTAACCATCAAAAAGAATAAGACGAGAATTAAACAAGCATATAATATCCAGTTTTTGACAAGCCTTTAATCAGGTGTCCATGTTTATCAAGGGTTGACATCAAGCGTGTGTGTTAATGGAATTGTGAAATGTGTCTTGTGTCTGTGAGGCGGGATGAAAAATTATTTGAAAGTGAATACGCGACGTACGGTAGCCGATCGTGAGTCACGCCGGCCTTAATAGTACAAACATGTTAATTATTGTGACTTACCTGCCTTTTACGTATATTTATCTAATTGTGGACAACATTTCAAACACTTAGAACGAATTACCAAAACGTTGAAACAAATATTTATAATAACGTTTCCATGTTCATTGCTTTAAAAAGCCGTGAAATCGATTATACAATTGTTCTGGTTATTTTGTTGAATAAAAATATTATGTATTTCTTTGACATATTCGGTATCGTAATATTTATGATGTTAAAGCCACATAAAGCATCATTACAAAAGTAAATTACGCAATGAATAGAGCCACGCGTCACATTAGATAATCCATCAAGCGTGGCCGGAGTGCGGTTTATCTTATGTATTAATGTGTTTTGATAAAATGTGTAGTAGATGTTAAAGGTTGCTCGATAACACGCCGTCTTATGAATTAACATAATTTTAAATTCAACTATTCAAGATGTATTGAGGTGAACGTCGATAGCTGTTTATTAAATCGTTTCGGAATTTCATTAAACATGTTTAAAGTCCGTAACAGTTGTAAGTAATTTAAGTTGGCGTCAGTTGCTAGTAAAAGTATTGCTTTTGTATTTCAGAATAATGTGGTTATTTATATATATCGTTTGTTTGATAATAATAATAGAAACAATTGTTTAATAAAATTATTTAACAATTAAAATAAGACGGTCGTGTATTTCAAAGGTGCGATAGACAAGCTATTGTTTTGTCAGCGGAGCCGTGTCCACTTCGCCTTGATGAATACTCTCGCAGACGGCGCATTGGGACTTAGCTTTAGCGCGTAAACGTTAGACGGGGGAATTGCAACTTCAATCACAACTAGCCTCTAAAGGATGTATGAATTTCCTATTCGCAAATGGGCTCCGATGTATAATAAATCCAAAATAGAGAATTGAATACGTGTCGCTGTTGTAGGGGACATACAATGTTGTCGCTGTTGTGGGGACAATGTTACATAATATGTTATGTAAAAGTATAGTTTGAACTTGGGTTTTATGTTTTGGATTATTATAAATATTTCTGTGGAACTCATGTTTGATGAACGGCTCGCACGCGACCATGCGCCGCTTGCGCCTGCGCACGATTTGGGTCAAGGCAGCTCACAGGACCGCTAAGAGAATATTGTTACAAATTACAGCCATTTAACTGATCCAGCGTCAAAAGTTTATTTGTCAGGATTAATTATAATAGACATGTTTCTTGATTATAAGCTTACTCGACAGTTAATTATAAATCATGCAAAATTAATGTTTACTTGGTTATAATTATATGTAATAATGTTTTTGGTTAGGGTAGCCTCGTTATTACTGTTGTTGGCCATAAACCATTGGCTTACACGACTATACTCTATGATTACAATAATTTTGTAGTTCCAAAAAATTATATTATAGGACGTCTATAAAGTTCAATTAGAAGGTCAGTTGTAGAAACAATGTGTTCCACTCTCACCTTGTACTCAAAAAATTACCAAGCTAATGTATATATTTAACAAAAAAAAAAACTGGTACTCGTAATTTACTAAGATAAATTTGATATTCTCACTCATATAATTAGAATAGAAACGACGTAATGGGTATTTTAAATGAGGTTTCGGAGGTCAGATCACAATCAGTTTGTTAATAACTAGAAGTCCATTATTATATTAGAGCGAGCTATCAACTAATCTATACTAATATAATAAAGGTCAAACACACATGTACAGCAGCTTAAAATTAACATTATGAAGTAATTTTAATATTCTTTCACTATAAGAAGCCTTAATTGTAAATTAAAGTATAAACGAAAACGAAGGTTATTATATTACTCGATAGTTAAAATTGACAAATTTTTGTCCATAATATATTCGTTTGTGAATGAAGTCCGTTATAATTTGGTGGTAGTGTTCCGTGAGAACAAAGACAACAGGTGATGTATCAACATGTGCAGTCACGCAATGTGAACACACTGCGTACAACATGAACAATAAACATAAAGCTACTAACGGCCGATATATAATAATTAAAAATTGTTATTTGACTCTTCGATTATACTGACATATTATGTTCAGAATCGGCACTTCTAACGATTAATTTCCTTTGTCAATATTATTTTATTATAAACAAATGTTAAGTATCATAACACTAATAATAAATAAAGACGAAATTAGCTCAAACGTAAAATAAAACGTACATTTCTCTGTGTGAAGTCAGTCAGGCAAGATTTAAAGACATGAATGCAAGGGAAGTACATACATTCCTGAACTTAGGGTGTTCGACGGACTGTGTCTTGGGGACTGGGGAATAGGCAAATGTTACATTCAAATATCGGTAAAAAAATATACTCTAAACAACTAAGTATGTTTGCAACGTTACACTACACAAAATTATAACATAATGTCGCTCACTGGTATAAGATAACTTTGACTCTTAAATCATTAGTTACATCTAATATTCCAAAACTGCAAGCCATCGATCAAAAGATTAAACGGATGACAGTAGCAAAATAACTTTATCTATGACGAATGAGAGAGATTACGAAGGGAGACTTTGGGAGTCATTTGTAATAATATGATTTGACACACATACCAATGTAACGAGAAAATAACGCCGTATAAATGCTTTTAAGTCTGTTACAACGTGGGCTTGCGGTGTCATAAGAATATTTCGATTCATCATGAAGATAAAGCAGATGCAATTTTGTTTAATAATATTTACATTGTACATTATTATATTCAGTACAGTGTTGTTACATAAAACATTTTTATGCTACGTGAGGTATTTTCTACACCTGAATATGTTCTAGATAAACACGATCGTATTAAGATTTTTAAATATATATTTCGAAGAGCGCCGTGAGAACTGATATAAGATAATAGTATTTTAGAAGTGGTTCGCCAAAGGGCGTAATGCGGAGGGAAAATTGCACTACCCGGCCTGGATTTAAAGAATGGGAGCCAACAATAAGCGCATGCGCGGTGCATTGTTCTATTTAGAGGGAACTTTTTTATTCATTATATAACAAAGCATTGCACAAAACAATCGGTCAACGAGTCGGGTCACGCTTTACAGACCCATAACAATGAGAGTGCCGAAATTAATGAACAGTTTGGCCAGATTGTTGCCAACTTTTGTATTGCATAAGAGCACAAGTCTTTGTTTCAATTCATAAAGTAGTTTTGAACTTTGACTGAGATATATATCTTTTATTTTAAAGGAACTAATAAAGGTGAAAATATTTTTTATTTCGTGTTTAAGAGTCGAAATTAAAGTCTGTAAGAATCGTATTTTCGGGAAGCCGTGAACAGCAATTTTAACTAATAGTTGGTTGCAAATTGGTGTGCGTGCAGACGATAAGTACATCAGTGCATTGGACGGTTGACATGCAAGTGACTGACTCCGCTCCTGACTTTCCCTAATGCAATAAAGTCCAGACTGCACGCTATTAGTGTTGGGATGCAAAACGCGTATACATATGATGTGTGTAGGCTGTCTGTTACCTACGTCAATATGAGAGTTCATTAGGAACTTATTTTTTCCTTCGTTATTTTTAACGTGAACGTGAAAAATAAAATTTAAGAACTAATAAATTAATAAAAAAAGAATTGTAACAATTATTCTTATGCATGTTAACAATTTAGGTATAATTCAATTTTACAACAAATTACAATAACGTGTGATATGATTATTATTGTATGTAACTAATACTTTTAAGATGACACTTAAAGACATTCATAGTAGTCTAACAAAAACATTCCTAGGTGATGAGTAGATAAGCCAAATGGGTTTATTTACGACCTGTCGAGAGTGACATTAAATAGCCGGAGGATTTAAAGGGATTATAGTCACACAAACGTAATGAAAAACAGAATTTATCACGTTATAAATTTTCACTAGCTTTGTGCAAGAATAGCCAATAAATTGTCACGCTATTGCAGAGAAAGGGGATGCAACCCTTCATACATAGAATTATTCTGTCGAATACAAAATGCAAGAGGGTGTTTCCCCTACGACGGACACTGTAAGCCTTCATCATTAGATGTGAAATTATTATTTTATAAAAACTCTGTGACGTCATTAATACTGTAAGATATCATTTATTACCACAGCAATTCGTAAGCATTTCAAGACATCAAAAGTGAAACGTACTAAAAGTAGTTATATAAACGATTTTATGTTGGACTCCACGTAATAATAACACGATGCAATCCATTAAAACACCTGCCGATATCGTATCAAAAGGGAGTCATTGTCAACAAGTCTACCTGCAGTTTGTATTGTAGTTAACATCAATGCACAGCACAGTAAGCCTGTTGACAATTGGTCCACATTGTAGCGGATATTATATGCTTTACAGCGCAATTAACATCGACCGCCTCGTATCCTGTGGGCCGTGTGCATCTAACTGTACTCAATATACCTATAACAGATACATTAATAAACATATATACGATATTCATATATGACACTGACAATTAAGATGCTACCTTATATCTAAATGTATATAGGAAATATATATAGATAATCTTGTTTGAGACGATATATTTTACACACGACCCAATAAAGAGCTCATCGTCTGTCAAGGAAAAAGGCATATTTAAAACTGGTTCGTGCATTACGGATCAGTGAACAAATAAAAAAAGAGGAAAACGCTTTACAGACCTCTTCCTTTTAAAGTTAGTAAAAGAAACAAGTCGTAAGTCGAATCCATCTCCTTTGACGGGCCCTTAGTTTTTTGCGGTCACTCTGAACTTACATCAAGTCATAAGAAACGCAAGCTTCATTGTATCAAAATCAAATATTTTATAGTAGCAAAGCTAAAACATCAATTTCAATAACAAACGGAGTGAAATTGAGAACAAATAATATAAAGGTCAGACATGTGTGATTGTTCAATGCTTGGTTGATAAGATAACAAGAGAAAACAAACGTTGTGATAAATTTGATTAAACGATTGTTTCGGTAATGCTATCTGTGTAGGTGAAGAGTAAGCAACGCGAGGAGTTACTGATATAATTCCGACGTAGAAGTTATTGAATTCAAAACAAACACTCACAATTTACATGTAACTTAAAGTGCAAACGTAATATGAATGCGAACGTTTCTTTAATTAATGTTTTAAAGTTATTGATTTTGTATTTAAATTACACCAAAACTATACTAGTTACAAATCATACAAATTACTAATTTGTATGATTTGTATACGGGCATAAATTATAATAAAAGGCTAGGTTTTTTGTCAGCCATCATTCTGTTAACTATAACTTCATGGTGTCTCCGTTCACCTTTAAAGAGTTTACTTATAATCCATCTGCTTCATATTTATTGTTCCAAACTTACGACGTAAATGTTATAAATCAAACTGAAAGTTACTTAGTTTTTTTTAAGTTTCGAATGATTGATAAGAATGTTGATATCAGAGTCATTGTGCGGTCACAAGTTTAAGACCATAATGATTATAAATTTATCGAGGTCGACAACTGTTGAACTTGCTTTCTTCGTCTTCATAGAAATTTTAAGAAAGTTAGCAAAAGTATTTAATAATTGCATCGCGATTATATCCTTCATTTATATTTCTCTGCTCACAAAGCTAGAGACTAATTGTATTAAATTAAACATAATTGTCAAACCAGAAATTATATAAGCGACACTCTTAAATCAAAGACCTGATTAGACTGTCCAAAAAAACTTTGAATTGCCGTGCAACTATTTATTTATTATTTCATTAAAATATACGAAACTAGAAACTTTAAAAGTAAACACTAACCTTACGACAACCAGTGAACAATTGCAGTTGCAGAAGTAATTTAAACACTGCTAACGGTTACATAACTTTCATAGCGTCACATTAACTTACACACCGCACTGCAATTCGTGCAGTCCTTAAGCATTGTAATTAGTGAATGTAACATTGTGACCGTGTCACGAGATGTTTCCCATTTCGTTCTCCAGTTTGAACAATAACGAATTGTCTCTTATCTTTTAAAAAGTAACCTAAAGGTAGGAGATACCTTTTTGAAGCTGATTAAAATGTGACCAGTTGTTAATCTGGCAATATGAAAGTTGGCATTTGTATTTTTCTTGTGTAATTAATTTGATGCAAAAGTTAAAAATAGCCATAAACTCCAATGTAAATAACAAAGAAATATTAAGAATTTAAATATTTATAAGTTTATGTAGGCAAAAATTTATTCATAGAATTATTTATTATTCCACAATAATATAAAATGATAGTATGATGAGAGAGATTGTGTTTTTTTTTTTGTCAGCAATCGTTCTATGTGTGAGTGAGATGAACCATTCGCTTTATAACCTGTTGCAAGCGTCGTCCTTAGTTATAATATAGCGGCTAGCTCCCAGCTTCCGAGGACGTCCCGTTATGGCGCGGCGATAGTGGGTTAATTAATGAATAATGGATTCACCGCAATATTTCACTGTTTTCTCCATCTGGTGGAGACTGTTACCGGCGGCCCGTGGCCGAGGATGATATGATTTGTGATTTAGATCCGTGATTTATCCGAATACCGTCACACGGACGAGGCGTGATCTGCATTCGGTGGATTTGCAATAAGACTGTTGTATGGTCACCCGACAACTTTTACGTTAATCGTAATCGATACGGGAATAACCAGATATCTGATATTACGATTAAATAAAACTTCTCCATGTTTGACGTTAAGTGATTCAAAGAAAAACTTTAATGCGCTTTTAATTAATTGGATACCAGTGATGATATATATGATGTATGGTCAAGCTGCGAAAGCATACAAGTTATACCACCTAGCTAATGTGAGGTGGTGGACCATCGAGAAAATTAATTTGCTCCAACTACTGTCCAACATAAGGCATTAGGCTTGTGCGTTCGTATTAGCAGCTTGTGAGTAACATTCACTACCACTGTACTAATAAGGGATACCAGCTGTTGTTTTTTTAATGAAACCATACAGAACGATACCATACAAGATAACTTCGGTACATTTAAACTAAATCGTAATATAGCGTTAACACACTATCTTACCCCAAAAAATACCCGTAAAGTCAGCAGAATTAGAACCTTTTCAGATAAATATTTGTTTCTATTATAGTTTATGGAAAATCCTCCCAAAACATGAATCTCATTAAAATACTGCAAACAAATAAAACAAAAAAAAAATTTAATATATTTCTATTAGATAAAACAAATCGTAATTTTCGAATAATAACTGACGATCGTGACAGTGGAAATTGAGGTGAGAAAAGCAAGTGAAGGTATCATCCGTATGTTTACTGTAAATTCCGTAAATTTAAAAGCAACACAAATAAATGTTTTTAAAGTCATAAACAGGACATCGGACAGATACGAGCTTTTAAAAGCTACAATGTTAGTAAAACGTTTAGCGTATCTCGGTATTAACAGGAGCATAAACACGAAATGATTTTAAAAAACTTTCCACGGAAATATTTTTATTCTCTCTGTGATTTATCTAACATTCTATGTTATATAGTCCGGCCTTCTTGGTAATGGTTGATGAGACACACATTCCTGGGTTGTAAGGTTAAACTAAATAGCTAAAATGCGAGAATATTGATGCACCGTTAACTTAAGTGCGTTTGAAATACCATTTAAATGATCTCCCTCAAGGATTAACCTTATATAACAATAAAAAGATAACTAATAAATAATTGTGTATATTTTTAATTTGTATTATTATGCAATTATTTCAACCGTTAAGGTCAGGAGATATAAACACAAACAATATATACATATAAACCAAAAAAAGCTACAGTAAATTTAAATTCTATTTAAATATGAGGCATCTGTGTTACCTTTTACGGCTACCTGTCTTCTCTTTTGGACGTCATCTTCGTCAGTCCGCATTCCGAATGCCCTTCAAGTTACGCGGGATGGAGACACCGAAAGTTTTTTCTCATCCCATCATGAGAGTTATTCAAAAGTTTGGACGTGCACAACATGTTCCTTATACCAAATAAGCATTTCTGTGTTCCAATTTTCTAGCCCGAGCACATCATACGCATTCTCCATTTTTTTGTAATTTCGTTCCTACACGTACGATTGACGTATTGGTGTCAATGCAACAATAAAATTTTACCTGTATTTAATTTATAAGAGCTACACACCATGTCAGGTCGTGCGAATTGTCACCAGTATTGAGAAGTTTACCGGTAACCGACCTCTTAACCAATATTCGCGAAACACAAAGAACAATTCATTTAGCAAAACCAATAAGTAACTAAACTTTAAACAGGTTTTACAATAAAATTAATTCGTTGCGTTGAAATTAAGCAAAGTAAAAACTGGGATTATTGAAAATTCGTAAAACTAAATCCATAACTAACGGATTCGTTTAGTTACAGACAAGATGCGGACAGGTCAGCGAGACGGTCCGATACAATTTCACGTTGCGATTGTCGATCACGCAACGTGAATAATGAACGCAACACGAACTTTTGGTAAGTTGGACGCATTGTTGACACAATCAGATGACCTGCTGACATCCATAAACATCATTGAACTAAAAGAGAACACTATTGGTGACACAAAATCTACTACAACTGACGGCTGAAAATAAAAATCTATGGGGTCGCAATGTGAATAGAACGTAGTGATTATAACGCTACCGTGCCAAGGTTAACAAAACGAGAGATATACGTGCGAGTGTAACGTAAACGATAAAATGGGAAGTAATAACAAACATTAACAATGAGTGTTGCCGTTTGATGTGTGCGAACGCGTCACAGCCCCGGCCCGGCCGGCCGCCACTCGTAAAACTAATTTCGGTGTTGGTAATTGTACAGCGGACTGCACTCGGATTAAGCAATAGCAGGAAATAAACGACCCAAAATAAAGCGCGAGTGTATATAGAGACTACGCAAATAAATCATTGTGAAATATACGACATGAAAATGTTAATATCATGTACAGATACATCCGAACTATTTCTAGAGGACGTATACTCGTAAATACTTTCTGATAAAGAACATGGACTGGCGTTTGTTCCATCGTTATTTTTCTTGTAACGTCGCTGTGATGTTAAATTTCACTGAAATAACGGTTTTCTTGTACCAGCTTCGGAAAAAATATCAATATAGTTGATTTCACGATGTTTATTTTCTTATAAAAGTTTTATGAAATCTGAAAGCGGGGTGTCGAGTGGATGGTAGTCTTATATATAATAATTACAAAGTAAACGAAGTTTTTATAAACATTACGCGTCATAACTTGTTTTTTTTTCGATTGTTATCATACTTAATGTATAATTTTAGTCATTCAATGCAAAGGGACGATCTTCCTTATTTCTAAGTTGCTTTTAATTTTTTCTCATCGTTTCTTATATTCGATTCTAGTTTATTAACCTGCTGCGTGTGTCACACTTTTGTGATCTTTATCCAACGGAACATCTAACGGCAAAAGCTTCCTATAACCTAAACCAAATTAGAATTGAGTAAATGATTTGGTCAAACTGAGTCAGTGTTTAAAATTTTCACATTAAAAACATAAAAAACGGTTGGTATCTTGCTTTTAGAACGGTCATCAGTGAACTGTCTCCCCGGGACCAAATGTATTAAGATTAAACGATTAAGAGAAGTTTCGGTGACAAAAAAAACTTGTACGTAAATGGTACTTTAGACGTTCGAGATAAGTTCCATTATAAAACAGAGCATGTTTTGGCATCCGCTGTAATCTGGCTGGAGGCCAGCAGGCAATTGAATGAGTGACGATTTCAAACGACCAAAAAACCAGGGGTTCACGTTCACTCTATTTTGAGGAGGTCGAATTCTGGAGTGGCTCTGACTCAGTCACATTCTGCCACTCGAATTTGAAAATCCATTCGTCTGTATGAAGTTACTGTGTATCCGTTTTAAACGATTGCGATTATTAAGCTTCGGTTACATCTAAAGCAGTTATTAGGCTTGCAAAGATATTAAACGAATTTAACAACAAAAATTTTGATCATTTACATTTTAATTCGTAATTCTATAGTTCTTATCAGTAAAGAAGTTGGTTAATATATAAGCCGTATGGCATAATAACTAAATTTGATTGTTCAGTGGTACTATTTTTTTCGTGTTATTCGACTAACGCTCGGTCCGTAACCTTACAAATCGGTCGATTCGTATATATAACTGACTATTTTTCACCAATGAGATGTGCATTTATAAGATCAAAAAAAAATATTCTGTAACACATAAATTTATCAAATAACTTACGACTATTTGGCAGATCACAATATTTATTATATACACTAATCTATTCTACATCAAGTGGTAGGGCCTGCGTTTGTATGAGAAACGCCCAGCTATGATCTCATCTTGAAATTAAAACTGGCTACTTGTTTTCACTATAGTACAAAGCATTAGGAGGTTCAAAGCAGCTGAAGAAAAACATTCAAACAGCTAATATATATATCCATTAAACGAAAAATATATATATATATACAACAATAAAATTTTAATGTTTTAATTACATGGCTAATTACATTTACTTATCACGATAAAATAAAACTTTATCGTTTAACAAATTTTTACGACCTCTTACAGAAATTTATTAACAAGTGTTACAACAGTTTATGAAATCGGCAAAAATATACCGCGATATTAATGTTTATTAACGAAAATATATAATCAGATAACACAAAACAAGTCAATTAAATATATAAAAAAAAACACAACTGTAAATTGATACGTCCGATTTGATAACGGCCGGCGGCCGAGCGACCTTGGACGACAGCACATAATATGGCGATAGAAGCACGCGGTCTCACGCTCATATAAAGTTTGTAACACATAAGGAATGTATGGAACAATCCTACAACTATGACCTTATATAACTTAAGAACAGAAATATTTTATCATAGATCTTAAAACAAAAACACAATTTAAAAAGAGAATCCCCTTTTCTGAAGGAGTCCGTTAAGATAAATAATTTTGGTGTCTTTACTAAGAGTGTAAAAATAATTATGACTCAATAAATGACAACAATTATAGCAGTATTAAAAATAGATCGTGTCTACAAACTTTTTGTTTGTTTGCGGTTGAGTAATAAATTATTTAAAATGATATAATGTTTATACTTGGCATGCGAAATATATAAAGATACCGAGATGATACGACTTGTAAAAAATGTATAGAAACAGAAGAAATTGATTGATGTTGTATTAAAAGATGCACGCGCAAGAGTTGCATGTAGTATATAGTATTGACTTTAAAAACGAATGAACAGCGTATGACTGATATATTTAACGTAACAAGAAAATAAACAAATAAATGGTATTGTCACATTTTTGATATTATACTATTTAATAAATATAGATAAAGCTAATATGTGCGCTAAAATATATTGTTACAGAATATACATGTGTATGTATGGCTGAAATTAATATTATACTGTAAAATATGATGTAGTTCACCTCAGAAACGTCGATATTGGCATTCATCCAATGTTAGGGGATGACGGTGTCACCAAACTTTTGCAGAGTTTGTATTCCAAATAGCACAGTACCCAAAAAACAGCACAGACAAGAGAACAACGTCGCTAATGTTTCGAACGAATAACACAAAATATGAGAACCAATACAGTTGTTTCACATCACTTCAAATATTTGATCGTTCACAGGTGTGTATTAGTAGGGCGATGTGAGCACAACACGTGCGCTCCCGACAGAATGCCGCGAATAACAAGCGATAAGAAGCTCGGGCTGAACGCACGGCCCCACTACGACGACCGATGCACGGTGGCCGCACAGCCAGACTGAGGGAGAGACGCGAGGCGCCGCCGCAGTACCGCATCATCACAACCCCTCGGAACACATCCCAGTCCGCAGCGCTGAATCCAAATACCAACTTTTTATCTCAAAACGAGGACGAGCGAAACATTTCTTCAGACCACCATACGCTTAAGACGCGGAGTCCGACTACTTTTTTCTTTTATACGAGTAATTATTCACGCCATTTAAGGTACAGAATTAACGTATAAGTGAATAGTATATGAGATTCTCGTGAGAATGCTTATGAGAGAACATTTAAACGATAATCTTTACCAATTAGGGTGAGATATTAAACATTTTATATCCAATCACTGACACATTAAAGTAAAAATTACGCCATTGACCTCTTTCATATAAGATTCCACAACAAATGAACTCGAATCCAAGAACGATATACAAGAGTGGAATAACAAATTAAACACAAATAGCGGATAGCAGTAAAGTGTGTCACATCCTTCAGGCTAATAAGCGGATACAGAGAGCTCTAGGCGTAAGGATCACGTAGACGTAACGGTTGTATGCACCGCTCTCATTACAATATATAACTTAAAATACTACGACATTTTGGAAAAGAATACAGTTATTTTCCTCAAATAATTACAAAACCAATCACATTATGTAGTTTTTTTGTAACGGTATGACAGAAAATTGTAATAAATAAGGGAAATATTTTTTCGTAATTTTATAAAGTTGAGAATACAAGCAAGAACTATGTAGCAAAATGATTTGTAGATATGTTATGGACAAAGCGTTATAAATAAATTGAAGATAAAGACTAAAATTAAAGTAAAATAACAGTAAAGGTTACAGAATAAATTTGAATGAAAATATTTATGGAATAAAAGCTAAAGCGTTTTTAATGATGCTTTGTTGGATGCCATAAAACTAAAACAGAACAATAAATACTTCAACCTTTCATATCTGCGAAAATTAAAATTTATTTCGATACTATAACAATACAAGAAAATAGAAAAAAAAACAACAATAGAATGGAAACTCTCAATGGCCCCACTAATAATGTCCGTATTTTTTTTCATTCGACGTCAATTAATCTGAATATTTCATCAAACACGAAAGTTTTATTTTATTCATATGATTAACGATCACAACTGAATGACCGGGTCATCTGATTTCTTATTTAATTGTATCAGTTTTCTTAAATCTGGTGTGCGGCCATTTATCTTTCATCTAGCAAGTCGACTGAAGCGAATTCTTTCTAGCAATGGACTAGCAAATTGCGTTTCATTTCTTTATGACTCTTATAAAAAATGTCAGTAGCTTGTTATCTTGTTAGATTGTTCTTTATTATGATATATACGTCTCATTATAAAATATATATTTAATATATGCATGTTTTTGAGAGGAATTCATTAATTATATAGATTACGAGTGATCGAAACTGGTATTTTGATGGAAAGTTGCAGCAAATTAGTATCTAGTGGCGCCAAACTAAGATATTGTGCATTTACGATGTTTTTTTAATGATTTACAAATGAAGAAAAAAAATGTGTATACTATATATATATGTATATATATATAGTATTAAGACTTTCTTTTCTTCATAAATCGTTCAAATCATCATATATACGTTAAAAACAAAAGTAATTGTTTGTTATTTTATAACAGCTAAATAATCTCAAGATCACATGTTTATTTGGATGACTATATGAAAAAACAAACTTTTAAAATATCTAGTCTGTCTGTCGACAATCTCCGGAACTGTAGAACTTATTTATTTAACACTTTCAAAGATGTCACATTTATCGATATAATTTTGATGAAAATTTATCGTAAACATATGAACAGTCAGATAAATAAGTCTCGCCTGATTTCTTACAACGACAACGCTACGTTTCTTATATGTATTAATCAAATGATTAAATCTGATGATGTAAATAACAAAAACAATACCTATCTTATTCAGATAGTGTGATAAGTGACCTGATATAACACTAAGCTTCTAATATATTAATTTATTTAAGCCAATATTAATGTACGTTAACACAAAGTTCAGACAACACATAGCTTCTTTTCCCACTCAAGCTCGATTGAATTCAACATTATTTTCCCATTTTCGCCAATTGATAGGCGCTGTTCCCTTTCATGACTTTCTCTTTAGTATTGTTGTATCGAAGGTGTCTAACGATTTATCGGAGGGAGCGTATCTACTGACAGGTACAAGTCGGGAATCGAACCCTAGGACCTTACAGACAACAAATTTCTCTGATCGTTGTTATAAAGTTTTATAACATCTATATTGTAATTATACGCACGTAGCATAATATGGGCTGGTAATAAAAAAATCTGAATTAGCATCTCGTTACATCTAATCGAGATATAAAAATTACATTAGTTATGCACTTTCTGTGAGAAAATCTATTTCTTTCCAATGCCTGTGACTGAGTAAACTGTACAGGAGATGCGAGAAGCTCTATTTCCTTTGATCGGGGAAGTAATATGTCTGTCCTATACTACGTGTAAAAAATTGAGAAAAAATAAAACCACTTTATATAAAAGCACGTTTTATTTAAAACACAAATTAAAGATATGGATATCAAAGGAAATGCTAATATTAACTCTAATTTAAGATTCAAATCAAGCCACTTAAGGCGTTGTGTAAGTTGGCCGTTCGATTATCATCCTATTTCCAATCCAACGGAAATACCATATCACGTAGAGCGATAATGCAAGCAATTAATAGCGGGCATGCCCCGGTAGGTACCGGCTGCCTAGTAGCTAGGGTATCGCGGTAACATTTCTCCAACTAATTGATATTTGCATGGACACTAGTTAGTTGGAGGCGAACAAGGAAGCTGTGCAGGTTACATCGCTGACCTTATAAAATGGCGAACGTAAATTGAGTAATTAATTTATGGAGGCAGCGTTCTGCACTTAGCTGAACATTTACTCACATAGAGCTCGTATATACGTTTTACGGTTGAGCATTTTGAATCATTTCGAAATATGAAAAATATATTTTCATAAATTATATTAAAATCGCTACTTAAATAATGTTTAGAATCTAGGGAGCTTTTTTTAAAAAAAAAAAGTCATCCAGCCTGCAGTGCTAGACGTCGTCATTAGTTTAAGTGCTCGAGGCGGGTTTAACCAGTGAATAGAAAAAAATATGCCATTAATATTTGTAAACAAAAATATCATATTACATGCCAGTGACATTTTTTTTTAATTACTGTCAAAACAGCTACAGTATATTCACGCTTGGTTTGACATTAACGTTTTTTTAGTCTCACCTCCGTGTTTTCATCCAATTAATTATTTTTTTCAACTATTTGTCTGTAACGAGGTTGCAGCGATGCGCTCATGATGGACCCTAATTCTAGCACGGCACCTCAGCACCTTCGTACTCGATGTTCCTTATTCAATATAACATTCTCGTTATTAAGGGCGTATTAAACATTGTAAATACATTCAAGTTACACATTTTAAAACTTTAATGGCATAATCGTGATATTATTTTGAGATAAAAAGGACCTTCTATACAGATCAAAGTTTATGCAACAGGTAATTACTTGTTTACGATTTATGTTTACTTATCGAAACCTTACATTTGCTTAAATATTAATTGATGCTGATTCTGTAAACCCCTGTGTGTAAACAGCTTTGATTTCTGCCTAACTAATGGTTATATGTACCGTGACTTACCTGTCTCAATAGCTCACATATACTGTTCAATTGACATGCTCATAAATAAATTCATATCAAACTTTAGTAATATAATGAATAATTTATGTATGTAAAATTTTTTGTACAACAATTAAATTAATAAAAATAATAATTTTACGAACACTTGTTTATGAATGCTTTACAGCTTACAAATTGCAAATTGATCGTTAATTCGTAGATGGGATACGTTCATTCTTATAATAAATATTAATTACAAGAATGCCCTTCAAATATAAAACTGGATTTTATTTCAATTGACAAACATTCGTAAATTATTCGTTTTAAAGTTCATATTCGTGTAATTAAAAATTAATGCGCATTGAAAAATTTTTCACTTCTTATTACGCAAATCGTGCATTGGTCAGTGCTAACGCGACTTGACAATTGAGCTGTGCTACAATTCGGGTGGAATGTTAAAATTAATTATTTATTAACGTTTGATATATATCATTTTATTGAATTCGTTAACCGGTTTCGAAGTTGTAAGAGTGGGAAGGACCGAACATTTGCGGATTAAATGGTCTTAATGACACCATTAAGGTTGAAGTTCATGTAGCCATAAAGATATTAGATAATCAGAAACAAACACACGGAAAATATTAAAATAGCCGTTCTTTAGAAGTCGGACAAAGTAAGTTAATTAGGTTGGGTCCAGAGTGTGCTAATATTTTAATAAAATTTCATATGTATTTCAGGATAATCATATATATA
>DVQP01000740.1:0-19761 GCA_018231745.1 Danaus eresimus
AAACTTCTCAATGCATTTTATGTATATATATATATATATTTATATATATATTCTTTAACTACCCTAATAACATTCCACACATGTTTATTTAACTAAAGAATATTATTTAATACTAGATCATAATTGTTTAATTGCTAGAAATTTAAGCGACTATGCAATCACATTTCTTACTCAATAAGGAGCTGTGGTTTTTCCTTATTCGATTAAAGAAAGAGTTTATATAGTAATAGACTTTATCAGCCTTGTACGAATTATATCGAGAGCACTTCAGTGACCTCAACTATAGTGTTATAATTATAAAGTCTGAAATAACGCTTAGAGCGTTATCAGTTTTATTTTATTTATTATCATATTGTTATGCAGGGTCGAATCACATGATAAATATTTGCTTGCCTAAATCGCTGGCCTTTTTAGGAAGGCTGTTGATGTGAAGCAAATAGTCAGTTAAAAACAGTAAGTTCAATGAGAACATTGTGAAAAGAAACTCAACCAACCAAATTTATGTTAAGAGTATACGGTAGGTATATATATACTATTTTACCATGCCCTATTTCCACACCCTAAAATTGTCCCTGTAAGAGATAGCACCCAGGTCATGTTGGCCGTTTAGCCTTGATTCTTTGCGTCATAGCCTCTCCCAACAGCGAACTGACCTCATAAAATTTATGATGATTTTATAGATAGAAATTGGCAAAGTATGATATTACGACATCTATATTGTTAGAACAGCTGTTCATTATTCTCATATCTTAATATATATTTTTGACAATAAAATTTTGGTACCTTAATTTCATGTTTTTGTCAGAGTCTTAATTGTTCAAGACATCTTACTCATAGGAAGCGATTTTTTTCGTGTAAACATAACACAAAGTTAATGGATAAGATTCAACTATATAAAAGTTGGACCAGTAGCTCGGATGAGTTATAGAAGTTCATTAAAAACTGTGAAACATCTTCTAGTAAAAATCCTAATCATAAATAGAAAAAACTTCTGGGAAAATGTCTTAGGACAATTACATGGTAAGTATCGTTGCATTACGAAAACTTTAGTTTTGGACCTTGAATTAGAAAAATCATTAATAAATTTGACGAGTGTCACTTTTGTAGGTAGGACATACTGATATAATAAAACTGCATACAAAATGTCACATTCTTGCAGTGACGGAAAAACAAAATCTCAAAAAATGGCTATGTGTCGGTTAAAATTTATAGTAAAAATTCTATCTACTTGATTTTTTAACAAAAGTAGACCACGCTTGCAAAATACCTAACGAAGAGTCGCAAATAGCAGGACAAAGTCCAGGCTTAATCAGAAGATTTATTTGAATGTTGAAGTATTCATTAACACGAAACAAAATTATAACAACTACTTCATGATATAGTAAAATATTTTCTTTACACGTGACGTCTGTAACGCATTTAAGAACTTCAAGTATCAAGACATTGCGATTATTATTCATTACACCATCCACGTGCTTCTCCTGCAGTCAACAGAAACGAAAAAAAATATTAAGGTCTTATATGTTTTTCATTCACACTTAAAATAGCGATGAAGTGCCAGAAAGTAGAATGGTGTCAACTTGTCGAATTGATTTTAGGGACATTTTAAATGGGGTTGGAACCCTTTTCACCTCGTTACTCTTAAGACCCCTGAGACACGTCCAGTAGTTCATTGCGTGTTAGGTCGCAATTAAAAATACTTGTTTAAGAATAGATTTTATTTGTTATCTTCGAACTAAAAAAAGATGCCTGACGTTTACTTTAACTTCGTTCAATAAAGTCTAAATACGTTGTGTTCTCTTCTACCAAATAACACATACATTGAAAGTATGATTTAACAAGAAACAAGTTATTAAATAATTACCGTACCTAGAAATAGAATTAAATATTGCAAATAACTATGAAGTGCGGTTTAGTGTCATTATCATTGTATTGTTATTTCATTATATATCTGTTTATCGGCCGTAATAAAAACAGTATTAAACAAATTGACATTATTGACACGTTTAGAGGAATATATTTATTATTCTTTCATCTGACCTTCATAGTCATTAAATGGTTGATAATTTTCTTTCTATATAGTCCATGAAAACAATTAGTTTAATATTCCAATAAAAAATGAAACTTAAAATGGAAAAGATAAAATAATGACAATTGACATTATAAAGCCATCTTATTAATGTTTAATGATACCAGCGTTTATAACGTTACCAAATAAAGTCAAATACTCAATTATACTTATACCGAATAATTAATTGTAGAAAATGGTAAAATATTCTTAATTGTTTCATTCGGGGAAAAATCATTTTTTTGGAATTTGGTAGTTAAAGGCTTATTTGAAAAAAAAGATCACTTCAAAGATATGATTTTTTTTATTAAAGTAAAAACCAAATAATGAAAAGGAAATGCGTTATTTCACATGAAAACAAAAAGCTTATTACCGTTAAGTTTTAATTACATCTCAAAAAATTTTAATCACATTCAAGAGGAGGATTCCGAAAAAAAAATTAAGCAGATTTTGCTGAAATTATTATAAAGGTACAATATTCATTTACTACAATGTAGATATAGTAAGAAATCTGTAGACATTTGTAACATAAGCAAGAACCTTGCCTATGTAATTGAACTCTACATTATTTTCTCAAATAAGTTTAAAAATATATAAATTAAATTTAAAATATTTAAGTAATCATATTTATACTATGTAGATATCTTTCTACTTTTTATGGATCCAAGATTGTAACAGAATTTGAAGATGGCGAGAACAATCTCGATAAAGGCAGAGACAGAAAAAAAGGAATATTTCGTTTGATGGACAGTAATTTCTTAAAACCTGTTTCCAAGCCGAACGTTTTAGAGCACACTAAGCTCTCATTTCGTGTACATACATACTGAGTTAATTATAATCATTTGTCTCAACAGCGGCTTGCTTTTCCTAAAACTTTGATATTGAGGTTGAATCGAGCTTACTTTACGAGTTTGTTAGAAATTAAATAAGTCATTTTTACAAGCTAGCTAGCTAGTCCGAAATAAATGAGAGAAATATGGATATTAAATCCAACATGCATTTAAACGTAATTTTTTTTAATTTCTATATATCAGTACTGAATTTTTTTCAGTCTATGTCACATTAATATTTTACACAGAAATAAACAACGAACAAATACATTAATACTTATAATTTTATGGCGTAGATTAAATCAGCTATGGTCACACAGCCGTGACAATGAATTACAAAGTAGCGACAGTGATGTCGCTCTAAAGGTTAAACTTGCCTGGAAGAGGAAGTATGAATCCGACAAAAACATTTTAACTACCAAAACTATTTAAATATTGTAAAAAAAACAACAGTTCCAAACAATACCTATTCAAAAAATATGTAACCACTTGCTAAGCTGAGCTAATTTACACTTTGCTTTTTGTACCAAGCTGTAATGTATGCATATCTGTAATCGCTACATTATTGCCAGTGAATTTACTTAAGTCAGTCATTCGTGATGAATTACAAGATGTTTGTGTACAAGTGATAGGGAAAATTCCGAGCGTTATCATTCACAATACACTCTTCCGCATCACCTGAGCCTTGTTAGTTTATTTTAACTTTCCTTCCTCGAGTTCGTGTCTCGTGCTAGATTAGGCACTTCCGTCGTCCTGTTTATTGACTTGACAGAAATATATATCGCATATCAATTATATGACATTTAGAAAATATTAAAATTGTTTAAAATAACACTAGAAAATATCTTCAAGACATGTTTATAATTTCGTTAGACTACTTACTGAGAGCTATTTGAGTCTACTGAGAGTTATTTCAGAGACTATTGAGAGTTATTTGTTCATGCGTGTACGAAAGATTAGTTTTGTTCAATCGCCGTTTGCTATAATTCGATACGTGGCGAGCATCGGAAACGTTTGACGAGGGTCTAATGTATGAATAACGTATAACTAACATCTCTATTGCGTATGTAATAAGAGTGTTTTTTCACTGTGCACATTTTTACTACAACTCTGACTGATTCCTTCCCGTCTTCGTCCCTGTAAGGATAAACAGGAAGGTATCTATTGAAAGAGTCATTTATTTGTTGAACTTGAACGAACAGTTATGATTCACGCAGGTGTAAAGGTCATCGGGTATCGCGAACGTGACTCTGTGTCGTGGTGCATATTCAATAATAAGTAATCGTTATTTTAATCATGTAAAATTACTAAATAATTTATATATTTGAGTATAAAAATGCATATATCTGCCGCAATCGGCGCTGTTATATGTATATATTAAACTTTCGTAGTTAAGGATATATATGTATATGTATATTTCAGATTTCTTAATACTATATATAACGATGTTTGTTTATTAAAAGCTTTTGTTAGTTCTCCTCTCATTGGTTAACTGAGCTAAATACAACATCACAAATACTATAATGATAGTAAAGAAAAATAGCCGATGATTGACTTAGTACGTAACATAATAATCTAGATATTCTTTTATTGTTCCTAATTTTCTATTCATATCCATTAACGTCACCAAGCAGATCATGTATATTACAATATTATATATTGTGGTATATATTTTTAACTAATTAATACGTAGCTTTAGGATATAATAATATTCGTATGCATATATAATCTCAGGCAACGTAAAAACCTTTCCGTAAAAAAGACATATGTTTTTGGCAACAAATTATCATAATAAAATTGTGAGCACAGATAAAGCTATACTTTAAGTAAACAAAGTCGTTGTATAATTTAATTTAATAACTTCAAACTTATCTAAGGACAAAATGTATATAATGCTTTTGTATACATTGCACTAGTTTATGTCCGCAACTTCGTCCGGATAATTTTGGAATTAGTTATATATAGTATAGCTGATCGGGTATATGTATAGCTGATCGGGTGAACCTATTCCTCCCAAGAGGCCATAAATAACCAGATATAAGAATTGATTAAGTTATTTTTCAATCGCACAAAAATAAAAATCCTGTGTCCGTTTCCTGGTTCTAAGCAATCTCCCAACCCATTTTCGACCATATCCCAATTTATAAATATCTAACACAATTTTCCTTCACATATATATATACATATAATACCAGAATTTATTTTGGCTTCTTAATTATAGAACCTACATAGGTAACCTATAACATTATGATTAATTTTTATATTTTATCATTCCCGTTACTTTAGACAATCTATTAACTATCTGTTCGTAGATAATAAAAAAACAGTTTTAAAATTATTTTAATGAACATGTGAAAGAAAACCATTGGAATGAAACGAATTAAGAGGCCATTGCCCAAGGATGTGTGGTGAGATTTTTAAGTGACTAAGATTATATATTTTTCATTATTTTTGTTGCTCTAGTAAATAGCAGAAATGTTTCTATGATAAAGTAATTTTTAACTAACTCACATTATATTTATATTAAACGCCATTCGGGTACTCGGGTAAATTTATAAAATGGTCGTTTTATTACAAAACTACCAAAAATACTTAACTTAGAACTCTTTTTACTGCACTTTTTAATGTGATTAAATAAAATGTATAAAGTACCTATCCATTGTAACCTTGCATTCATGTAATACATCAAGAAACACTTCCAAAATCATTTTAACTGTTGACTTTGATAACGATGTTTGTCGAAGCGTAGTTATTTTTTTTCAGTGATTCACTCACGATAAGGCATAATTGTTAGCGATTTAAGAAAATCTAAAGTATTTTTTAAAGAAACTAAACTAAAACTGAACAACAATGAAATATAAATTACAAAGGAAATTAAATGACCACGTTAAACAAAATCGATGCAAAAAAATGTTGCAAATATTTTAAATTTTTCCACTTTAATATAATTGCTTACACTTAGTCATTGTTCTGTAAATTCGCAATTTAGCAATAGTATTATCATTAGAAGTAAGTGATTAGGATTTATTGAACAAATTTGTCAAAACAAAAAATATTTATTTATTATTAATTCGCATATTAATAGCGCCATCCCAACAAATTACAATAAATGAGTAAAATTGTTCATTTGAACTTGAGAGTCGGCTTGAGGGTAAACATTTTGTAATCCTAAACATAAACTATATGCGAAATTTATGGATGTTGAATTTAATTTGATTGCCATGACATGAAGCACGCTATGAATGAAATAGTAGGTGACGGCAGTTTTTTCCTTTCCAAAACGATAAATTGATTTTATATTATCCTGTAGATATTAAACTTTTATACACATTCAGCCACGACATTTAAGAGTTCAGGAAAAACTGATATATACTAGATAATTATATTTTAGCATTATTCTCAAAATATATAATATCATTTTCATGTTATTTTGCACTAAGTGTTCGTTTATTAACTTAATAAATAAACAAAAATTTTGACCACACTTATAAAACATAACTTCAAGCGAATACTTTTTAACCGTTGAATAAAATAAAAAAAAATAATCATTCATTGATTATTCTCATGCTAACAAGAAACTGGAAAGTAAAGTAATCCCAGTAATGTAAAATAAATTTTTTTGACCGAAGGAATTTACACAAACGTTCAAACACTTTATTTAAATATTATCAGCAACAATCACACATTGTTAACTTTGACGTCATTAGCGAACAATAAAAAGTTCCAAGGAAAACGTTTTTGAAATGTTAATTTTTTGATTCGTTATTGTTTTTTTTGGCAGAGTTCCTACATACATTTTATTAACTGGCTATGGCAGTACATATTACGAGGTATAAAATGTATTGGAAATAAAATTAAATCTGAATTGATTATATGCAATTTATGCAAATTATAATTATTCTCGGTTTGTTCCTAAACATGTGTAAAAATGTCTCATCAACCACTGATAGGTTAAAGGGAAAGAGCTGTAAAGAGAACAGAAATAACGTTATTAATAAACATTATTATATACGAAATATTCTTTTTAAAATGTTTTATTAAGTCCAGCTAGCGACTATTGATATACGATAAACTGAGAGACTCAAATGTATATCAATCCCAAGACTTTTATGATTTAAAAATACACATTGAATAAAATATTTTTTTAAATTTATAAAAAATCAAGTCATAAAATAAATAAAACTAATTACGTAATTAATATATCCAACATAGACGTACATGCATTATTTATGGGCTTCTTTGTAAATATACCACAACTGAGACGGATTTAGTAAATTAAATAGGTTCTGTCAGATGTAACTAAGATGAAAAAAAATATTTAGATCGATTTCATCTGAATTTTTTTAAACTATAGGTACATGAAATAACTTACAATGAATATTCTACTCTTTATTGTATCAAAAAAATTTATACTTCTTGCTTAACAAACTTCGTTAACACAATATGTAGTTAATGGAGCAGAATTTGAACCTGCGACTGCATAATTTATAAACACATTGTATAATTGTCAGAACCATCAACATATTAAGTATATATGTATCTATATGTAGGCTGTTAAAATGTACTAGGTACATCGTTATATCATCAATTAATCTACCCACATACGTGATCGATATTTACCTCATATAAATATCTAATTTGTCTGACAGTTATACATCTGGGCTACAGTTATACATACTACTACTTACAGTTATACTTACTACTGCTACATATAGGCTTCTCCCAATTTCTGCCAGAACGCCCATTGCTGGGCTTTTTGAATCCACCGAAATTCCACTGGAATATCGCTTAATCTGGTTTGATTACAGAAGATTCTGCGAACAGTTGCTTTTCAAAATCGGTCCTTGGATCGTGTATTTATGACGTATTTTCCTGTAACTATATTTTAGTTGATAAATCAGGAACGAAAGAAAATCTACCGCCACATAAAAATTTATACAAATATAATGTTAGGAAAAATTATATTCTCAATATTCTATGTACTTGGCTTTAAATTTAATTATGTATGCAGACTTTGCACAGGACGAGCATGCTAATTATCTAAGTTAGCATAAACACCATATTTTCCGTAGAATATAACTCTTATTTTTTAATCTTTCATAAATATTAACTATTTTAAATAAAAGTTAAAAGGACAACAAAAAAAAAGAGATGGAACCTTTTAGTATTCAAAGGATTCACCGTGCGGGTCCGTCGCCTTGCAGGATGAGGAGCTTTAATAGTGCTTAGGTGTAGGTGTAAGGGGCCACTATCTAACGCGTACGTAACGCTGACCTCCACCGTCCAAGCTCCTCTCTACCTAACCAAATTTGAAAAGAGCCTACTATAAAATAATTAAGCTACTTCGTAATGTACCTTATATATAAAATTGTAAAATTTCCTGTCTATAATGTAATTGAGCAATCAAAATATATAAGGATGTATTAAACAAATGTAATATTTAAAAATCATAAGACTTCATAATTGCTCATGTGTTTGATAAGTATTATTAAAAATCTCTTATATTTATACAAAACTGTAATTTATTATGTTATGCAATGGAAGTCATGACAGATAAAGAAAAAATCCTATTAATTGAAATATATAACGCTTTATAATATGTCACATTGTTTGATATTTTTTTAACCTTATAATATTTATTGGCACGATATTTGAATGTTTAAATTGTTCGTAAAAAAAGTTTTTGTGTAAAATAATAACCGACAACGTTCTCATTGATAGGACGGACAAGTAACCAGTAAGTGGTACATAAGGTTTCTACCTCGCAGTGAATAAATAAAAAACTTTCACAATAAGAAATATTGCGGATTTATAACGAATAAACGTCATTATGGACACTGGTTTACATTAAAGGACGTCGCCGACAGTCGTTCCCAAAACCGGTGTCATGTGTTGCCAGTTCACATTTTTTATTTAAAATGGCCGATGAGTTTTGAGTTCTTTCATTTTGAACTGCATTTAATTATTTCGCTCTTAGATTCTTTAACTATAAATTTGTGCATTATTTTATGAGACGTATCTTTAAATTAGATTTACTTTGGATTTGCATAAATTTAAGACTACTACGACGAACAAACAATGCAATTTCGTTAGAAAATGTTTTATAAAAATGATCGCAATATATAAAATTAATCCAAATGATTGCTTCGGTAATTAAAAATCGCAACCTAAATATAAAACGCTCCTAACACGGTCAAAGCCGCATTAAAATGTCAATGTTAATTAAATATTTCATATCTTACTGTTCAAATAATTAAAGATATTAAACACGGATCATATTAATAGAATCATGAGCTAAGAACAAAAAAAGTGGTTATCATTGACCTTTGCTTCCTAGCAGCTATGGCATACGGTTAAGAATTTCGTAAAACTTCATAATTAACAAGAATTTTTTCGTTAAATAAACCGTGTTTAGTTATTTTAATGAAGGCTTAGTGAAGGTCGTCGAGGTAAAAGGTAGAGTTTTCACGCTACACTTTACCTTTTTTAACGTATTAATACAAATTAAAACTATAATTACCGGATTTAATACTATTAGAAAGGTCTAAAATGATCGTATAAAGTCGTTTATATTACAATAAGGGAATTTTTAAAGATCTAGAAAAAAGAACGCATATTTAATATTTCATTTGTATCCACAAAAAATCACAAATACCTACAGTTTGCAAGCAATTAACTTAATTTTAATGTTACTTTTATAATTATTCATGTATAGTTAATATTTTCTTATTTAATGCATGGCTTTAACAAGGAATTTCAAATATCTTCATAATTAAGGTTAACCTTGAGAGTCTCATCAATTGACAGAGTGTGGGTGGAGGGTATTATATATTTTTTAAACAAGTGCGATGTTCATTCCGTATTCTTCAAGAAAAATTATACTCGTAAGTGATTTAAACCTATTTTGGAATATCAATATATTAGTCCTACGATAATCTTTACATATGTAATACAAATGATATCGTTTAAATTAAATCTCAAATTTCGGATTTGTTACGTATATTTTATAAAGTATAAAGTGAAGAATTTGTAATAATAAGAAAATAATTGAAATATCTATTATATTGATGTTGTAAATCAGAATTTTTAACATATTTAAATATATCCTAAATTAAATATAGCCTTAAAAACACCATATTCACAAGTTCATAACAAGAACATACTAAATGGTAAATTTAATTATTCATTGAATTAATTGTACCTGATGATAAAAATTTATTGTTTCAGCTGTTCATATTGACACAGTTAAAATGTCAGATGTTATTAGACGGTAATTTTATATTAATTAAATTTACATTGAACTAATGGCTTCTAAATTAACTATTTTATTTTAAGATGATAACAATTCAATATTAATATTATATAGTATTTGTTGGAAATATATAATCGTTTTATTTGCAATAAAACAATATAAACGAAATTTATTTATTTATATATCAAGGTATGTTATGTATTTATATTGACATAATGTATAAAATAATGAAGCTGTAACGATACTTACAATTGATAAAGTTGTATTGATAAATGATAAATAAAGTACATACATTACATAAGCGAAGTGAGGTTAATGACCTTAATAATATAAACGAAATTTATGTTACATAAAAACCTCATAAGACCTTCTTTAATTTTGTAGTATGCTTTTAAGGATTACATGAAAAAAAAAATTAAATTACTTATTTCGAGATTTAAAACCCCTGATATAAAGAAAGTTGTTGTCGGGGGCTGGTATGGCTTTCTCTGTTCCGAATTTCATTTGATTACAGATAACAAATACATATGTGAAACATAAATTACTAGCCAAATCGTATATTTTTTTTAAGTATTGGTAACTTATTTTTGACAGCTAAGACTGTATATTTTTATTATAACTAAAATGATAGATGAAGAACGATTTTTTTTATCAAATTATAATATTATTATTAATACATTTAGAACATTTTTAAGATAACATTTGAGACATAAAATAAATATTACTTAGGTAACACGAATATGTGTCTAAGTTTTGGAAAAATTGATTGAGGTGTCATAACTTCATTTGTTAAAAAAGAAATGGACGATATAAAAATAATGTCAAAACAATATTTTTTTAATTTTTATTTCACTTCTCATGATAGGCCACGTTGAAGCGTTAAATGCTAGCAGATGACCTTGCTGAAAGACAAGTTTACATACACTTACTTAAAAATACTGATATAACAAAACAGAGCATTTTAGGCAGATCCGCTAACATTCGACAAACTAATGGCCAATTTGCTAAAGCATACTACATTCAAAGGTCATGCCATTAAATTCGACCCCTCAAGGAAAGGTTTTGATGTAATAGATGAAAGTGTTCTTTGATCTACATCAAAAATGGTCGGTTGGGGTTAAATTCTATGTAACGAAATATTCTCAGCTCCAAAGTAAAATAAGAAATTACCAAAGAAAACAAACAATATAAGTAAGAATAATAAGTAAACATTTCATGTAATGTTGAGATAGTGTATCATTTTTCCAGAAGTTTCGTCAAAATGAAAATATATCTTTATTATCTGTCGTGCATATTTAATAAGGCGTTAAACACTTCATATCTCATCAAAATCTTCATACTTTAATATTTATATTTATTTATTACTTCGAAGAAAATTCAGTGTGTATTGTAGTGAAGTAGAAAAATGTTAGTGGAGGTCCTTACAATAAGGTACATTAGCGTAATCATAAATTTAATGCCATAACGTCCAATTATTCCTAGAAGTGAAGTAACACGCACGAAAAATATGCTAAGCTTATAAAATCGCCCAAAAACAGAACAAAAAGGTCAATAAAATTTCATAATTAACATGCATTATAATGCATTCCGTATAAAGTTTTATTACGTCAAGAGTCAATGTGTTGATACATTTTTTTGTACTATCAGAAATGAAGAATCATTGTTAAAGATTAAAGGAGGTTGCGTTTTTAAGTTTATTATAATTAATCAATACTTGTATTATCCAGGCAGTAATTATTGGCACATGGACAAACATTAGGAATTTATTCCAGCTGCCAGTCAATGGCAGTAGATAGGTAAGTGGTCGGTTCATTGGAACGCCAATGAGATTACTTTTATAAAAGAGTCTGCCTCCAAGTCTACTCAATATTTTCTTCGGATAATTCAAAAAAACTATTTTACTTAAATACAAGAGTAATCTTCTTAATTCAATTTTATATTAAGTGAAAATGCTGCAACAAAAGTAAGTAATTGACTAAGTATCTTGTTACGAACGTCATGGATAACATTAGTAGGGACACTTGAGACCAAATGTTTTGAATAATTTTGGTAAAAAAACTGTAGTAATAGGTAACAAATTATACTATCATAACAATATATGTATACAACTTACCAACTTGAGTGCTATTCACTCGGAGGAGGTCAAAATGAGAGTGTAGATATACTCATAGATGTATTGATTTAATTATATTTTTCTGTTTCTTAATACAATTAAAATTTTTATCGAAGAAATAATTCAAGTATAAATAAAAGCTTATTTCAAAATAAAACATAGGAGAACATAATATACAACAAACGCTATTCACATTCCCCCTGTCTGGTCCAACCCTTCAATTATTAAAACCCCGTTGTAAAGGAAAACTATTTTCCTACGGCTGTTATGGTTTTCCCGGTATTCTAGAGGATAACATTTTCTTTGAAAGTTATCCTTGATGCCTTTTCAGTTTTGTTTCAAGGTGTAAATACATAATGTATAATTTCAAAAATTTTATTTTCAAACGAAGTATTTTTTGTTTCCAACATTGATACAACTTTTATAACTTATAAGTATAAATAAGTGACAATAAATAAAATATGTTTTATACATATATATGTTAGGCTAGAAGAGGTTTTATAAGAAATACATTTTAATTATTACAAAATATAAAACACGCTTCCATTTTATGTCCAATCACTAGTGTTTAACAAAGAGAAGTATTAAAGGAGGTGATACTGCGTTTGTTATTAGGCACTTGTGAATGACGTAGTCGGGTACCAGACGCGGATCTATTGTTTTCTTATCAACGGTATCTCACTTTCTTATCAAGGCCATGACAATCTAAATTACAGCAAATTCAATGTCGGCTATGTTTGTTTCCTCACGAACTAAACGATATATACGACGGGTTTATTTCCAATCAAATAATTATTTATATGATACTATAATATAATTAAAATCGTGATAAATTTGAATCGGTTTCATAAAATCATTGATCTAATAATAAATTGCAATTATCGCAGATCTTTTTAATAGCCTTAATGGTTTCGGATAATTTTAATGCAGTTCTAATACTGATGTCATGTTAAAGTTAATGACTTTTTATTTGTAAATGGATATTATTTATTTTGGTGCAACAAAACTAACAAAATATGTATTATTTGTTTTTCAACATAGTATTTAAAAGAACTTCTTATTGAAAAGAATTAGCTAAAATGTTGTATATAAAGCTTGTATACAGTACTTACATAGTTAATTATATAATGCAATTAAACTACATAACAAGGAACTGAGGTCTTTGACTTGAGCTTATTATTAGGGAAGTACAAACTTTCTTCTAATTATAACGATTTAAAAGTAATTATGTCGTTAAAAAATAAGGAATACGACGTTGACTTTAAACGAGAAAATCTCGTTTATATGAAATTAGGAACCTCTAAATTTTACTTGAAAAAATTGTTCCTATTTACTGGGCTAGCTTGCTTTTATTTTGTTAAAATTCTGTTTGTAATGTTCAGGGACTCAGTTCTGATGTTTATAAAAACTTTACGTATAGAAAAATAAAAAGCTAGTTGATATAAAAAATAAATTAAGACGTTATATTTTTGTTTGGGATAATAACGTCATAGCCCTAGAGAGGTTGTCTAGAAAACGACATCTCGTAATTTTCTACAAATTCAGACATAAACAAGACAAAAGAAAACTTTTTTTTAATTTTCTTCTTTTTTCTCAAGTTTCTTCCCAAGCATATCATTATAACATCAGACCAGATTTTTTTTTAATATCCTCTCTAACAGACTTCAAACATTTTTTCTTTGGCCTTCCTCTTTCTTTCATTAATATTTTGTCCTTGTATTATTTTCTCTCACAACGACCAACGCTTCAAAAGCCAAAATCTGTTTACATTCTTAATATGCGGACATATCTCGACGTTCGTATGTTTGTCACAGGTCTAGAACTACTTACAATGAGACCACTTCTATGAAAAAGCACTTGAAATTTCTTGGAACGTAACCTTTTCCTATTTGTGATAGGCGAGGTCAAGCAATTGATTCTTATCGGGTAATAAGGACTTTTTTTTCTTGAAGACTAATTATAAAAATACGTAATATTTTTCTTTTAAATTCCTGCGATTAGTGCTTATTCATGGATTTCTCAAAGAGCACGAATAGAGAATGTTTAACATAAATATTTTAGTTTCCTCAATAATAAATATTTTCTTTGGACCAGAATTTTATGCTCAAAACGTTTTAAGCGATTTTTTTCTGATATCAATAAAAAAAATTTCAAAGATTACATTGTTTAAGTGTCGTGTTACGCTTAACTGTGTTGTTTAGATTCGAAATAATTGTACTTGTGGTATATTTAAAAATAGTGGTCAGGGGACCAGGCAAGCCTTGATACATATTCTACAGATATCAGACCGTCAAATTTTTTCCTATCCAGACTTCCTTGTGTCTAACAGATTGAAATGATAGCAGCTATAAGATTTTTATTTCTGATTAATGCTATTTTTCCTCGCAATAACCTCAGTACATATACCTATAAGAGGTTCTAGAACTGAAGGCTATTTTAATGTATTTTTTCCTTTGTTAAATAAACGATTTAGTTTGAACGACGAAATAAATTAATTTAATGGAAAAATAAAGAAATTATTTTTAACAATAAAAATTAACATATTAGTTCAGGTTCAGGTTATTTCAGCTGTCGGTAAATGACTGACTGACTAATCTTTTCTGTCTTTACTAAAAAACATTGAATAACTATAGAATACATAATATAATATAATAAAACAAGCTTAACCTCCTTATCTTTAATCACCTTGGCTGAAATAAAACATATATTTTTAAATTATATGGAATACAATAGACCCCAGGCCTTACAGGACATCGTTACTGCTGACAGTTCTCAATTTGGTAACACTGTCGGCGTTTAGAATACAAATAGTCATAATTGACCTCTAGATTTTTATTTTATTTACTTCCGATTTCTATTTCCCGAGATTTTCCTGATATCTGTCAGTCTGACTTTATATCTCGTGAAGATTGCTGGTTGAATCGTTTTTCCCCAATTACTAGGAAGGTAGGTTAAAAATTTGGAACATTTTCGAAGATAAATGTGGTATAAGTATATTTTTATTTTAAAAGTAATATGCTTCAGAAAAACAGACCGATGTTGATTTGTAGGTAGCCGGGGACATCATTAACTCGACATTTCCTAGTCATTTGATTCAACAATGCGTAACAATATAATGGTGTCAAAAAACGCATGTTTGAATGGCCATAGAAATGTGGGCGGTGGAAGTTCAAGGTTAGCTATGGAGTTACAATAACAATTGAATGAGCCTTTGAAAAAACACGTTTTCAATTTTTTATTACAACATTTGGAGTACTTTTAAAATTTGTTTAATTTAATATTTTTTTTCTATCTAACTGATATTAATATGACATGAAGAAGAAATAATTACGTGTCATGTATATAAGATGTCCATAATTAATCGTTGTTTCGTAACAGAGAACACTAGTGACTTGTATTATATGTAAATGTGGATTTTTATGTTTATGTATATCGATTTAAACGTGTTTGCAGTGCTTTCAATACATTCGACTATTATTCGCTGCACTTCACAGATTGTGTCTGATATTATACAGACAAATACATTATAACAATATTTTGCGTTCACGGAAAGCAGTTTAAATGAATTGAAGAATAGTGTACCTGGTATTCACAATATTTGTACCAAGTAGAGTGATATATTCGTATTATTTCCCTATATATATATATATATATCTGTTAATATTGTTTACAACTAAGCAAATTAAATATCCATCGGATGTTACAAATCCTTTATCTATAAATGGGAAGAATTAACTTCTTAAGGCATCAATGAATATGGTTATTGGCTTGAAAATAATTGCAAAATAAATTTCATATGTTTAAAAAAATTAACGGTTCCTTGGGAAACCAACATCCCCACAGACAATTCCATCAAGGTCAACAAGTATTACGAGCGCACTAACGAAGTTCGTTGTAAATTTGGACACGGTAGAAGTAGAACCGAGAGGCATAACATCTCTCTACAACCTGCTAATAGACTTGGGCCTGTTAAGAACTAACATGTTTATTCTTGGAGTGTGCGTTACATTAGGTTAGCTTGGACAGTGGTTTAACGTGCATTAGATAGGGGCCCTTTAAACCTACACCTGGGTCGCAAGTCCCAGGCGCTGTTGAAGCTCCTCTCCTTGCAACGCAATGGACCCGGCACCCGCACGGTGAATCCATTGAATGCTAAGAGGTTTTGTCTCTTGATATACAACACTATTTAACAAAATTAATTTTATTTGTAATATCACAGTGCTGCGGTTAACCTAAGCATTGTCTCTAAAGCAATTAATGCAACGATAACACAATAATTTTATGATTTATAATTCACATGATAAGATTGTCTTCACACTTCACAGAGGAATTATGATACACGAACTGGTTGGCTTTTATAACAGCCTATACAATGTACATAATATTCTATTATTTGATCAACAATGTTTTTATTACATAAGAAATTAAATAAGAATAGTAATTAATACTTATAACTTAAATATATAGGTCCTAATCAAATTATAGGATTTTGTGGTACATTCATTTATATTTTTTTGGTAGAAATTTTTAATAATCCTAACAAATGTATCTTATTTACATTCAAATAGGAATAAATCTCAATTTGTGGCTAAGGATTTTGCAATAGCAATAAATGCGAGAGCAATATAAGTGCTATTTAAAATCTACTAAGATTAGTATTACATTCAGGTCTGGTTGGAGTATTTATCTGAATATAAATACAGGTAGTGAGATTAGCATATAAGTATCATATATTAAAGATCTTTGATAAAACGCTTTATGATCAACTAAGTCTATTCCAGACGGATTGTTACTTATGACTTCAATTTATTTTACTCGAAGACGTAGAAACCAAAACAGGGAAATTATGTTGGCACTTGAAAACTTAATGTTCGGTTTTAACAAAGTGGATAGATGTCGCCAGTGTCTTTTGTAATATTTAATATACAACTTAATAAAAGAAACCTGTTTTAAATTTAATTACATAAAATTAATATAAAAGAAAATTCTTTTCTGGGTTTATAGATATGAAAGGAGACAAAAGGCTGATATAAATTAATAATAATATAAAAATTCAAGATAAAATAACTATTAAATTAAATTAACAATCGAGTAAATAAAATGCTTTCTTTGTAAACTTACGAGTTACATTACTTGTTAAATTTTTTTGAATAACGAAAGAAAATTCAAATGCAATAAGTTGTACCAGCTTTATAATTTAATTTTGATGCACACCAATTTTATAATAAAGACGTTTTTTTAGTCCCTAAAATATCTGCTATTCCTGTTGATAACAATTGTCTCTGGAACAACTAATCTGTTGGTGTTAGAACCAATAAAACGAGATAAATAAACATATGTACGCTTATGTGTATTGAAGACGTAGTTCGAAACAAATTACAAAGTTTATCCGCGGCAGTGTTGCGACACGGTAGGCTTTGTAAAACCAGTTACTGCTATTACGAAAAGAATACCAACCACTAACAAACCAACGCAATATAGATAGACTTAACTTAAAACATGTCACGGCTAGACTGTCTAAGGTTCATGCATTATGAATTGGGTATAGAGTTTTTGATTGCAAAAAAAAAAAAACTTTTTGGTGATGTTTTGAATTACAAATCCAACATTGGAACGTTCTGCAGAAACCTCAAGCTCCGATAAACTTTAATTATAGAGTAACCTAAGAACACCTCAATAGAAACTCGCCTATAATTACGTAATCCTTAACTATGAGCTAATAATGCATGCTTTAGATTCATCTTTAAATTACGTATCTACTAACAATATATGATAAATTACATTGTTTATAAAGATGATTTAGATTCGAGCAATACTTAAACGTCATAAAAGTGGCTCTGTTTTGTGAAACTCATAAGCATTCTTGATATGTCACATCTTTATGAGAAGAATAAGCAAAATAAACAAGCCGAGCCGCGGTTCAAAATCGCTTCTAATATTGCGAGATATAAAAAAGTAATAAAAAGATTTTGTCATTACTTAAACACCAGCCCACAGTCAATCAGTTTGTTGTCCAAACATTTAAAGTATCTTTAGTTAAATGATCATTGTTTATTTTCTTTTCATATTATAACCGTTATTCTCTGAACAAAATATACATTAAAGTATTAGAGAGGTATATCTAAACTCTTTTTAATATTATATTACTTTATACAAAGATTCAAAACAATGCGTATAAGATCAAAAAACGCATAGACGGGAGTAATTAACTGATTGTCACAACTTTAAGCTGATAATAAGCCTAAAAATATCGTTCAAAAAGGATTCCACAGAGGTAGCTTAAGTAAGTAGCGATGTAGGTATTAATTGTGATAAATAAAGTCTATAATATGTACAAAAATCATGAAAATCTATAAAATACCTTTTGCGCGAAAAGGATACAGTCAGCCTCTAATTCATTCATCTTCAGATACGTTCGTATTACCAACAGTATTTATGTAATAAAATTCATTTAATCAAAAGTAAAACTAGGAATATCTTTATTCTATTAAGTATAATAAAAACCGACGGACTCTAGCTTATTTGCTGACTTTGATTGATGTTTTTGTTTTGTTTAAATCATTATATACAATGTTAGAATATTCAGTAGTACGAATAATCAGTCCTTATTGTGTTTTGTCTAAGCAAATGGGTTAGAAAAGTTTATGAAGACTGCACATCGTGTCACCGATGGTCACGCTCAGTTTACGATGGCCTTCGCTGTCCAACCGCCGTTATGACGGATTGACTATTATATAAGGGACGTACTAGCTAGTAATTGTAACTCGACACCATTTAATATTAGATTATCTAAGATGTTATGTTTTTGATCTCACGCCATTAATATGACTGTCAGTTAGCCTAGACCATTATTTACCAACGGGAAACTAGAGAATTATTATTTATTAAAACTTTGAATATGTAAAGAATAGTGAGACATGTACATAGTATAAGATGTCAGAAAATTCATTATCCTCGAAATTTGTTACAAGTGTATAAAGTGTTATACGTGACCCAATTTTTTTAAGTACATTTTACAAGTTACATTACTAATAGCAATAAACAAATGTTTAAAGGATTTTTTTGGTTACAGCCATGTCGGCCGATGGGTCGACGACAGATATTCATGGGCTACTCAACGATACTGGTGAGTAAATATTGTTATTCTTAAAGTAAATAATATAGAGTAACATTCTAGACTTGAATGAATGATATAGCGGCCACATGACATTTGTTTTTGTTATATGATAATTTGTTAAAGCGCCCTCTATTGAATTATGGCTGTACTGAGTATCAATGTTACTAACGCAAATGTGTTGTTTAACGCCATCTGTATCAATAATTCTCAAGGTAACGGCGTCTTTTGTAAGGTTCTCAACAACGCCACTAGATGGCATTAGTAGTTGGTTATTATGTAACAGCATTCTTTTAATTTAATATCTTACTCAGTAGATGTCAGGTGCTGTAATAAATTAATAAAAAACTTGTATTAACAAATTAAATAATAATAATTATTTAA
>DVQP01000741.1:0-19757 GCA_018231745.1 Danaus eresimus
TTATAAATATTAATTTAATAAAATAAAAAAACTTTTAACATAGTATTCAAATGAAAAATATATCAAAATCTACAGGTGAATGCCTCAGTCGCTTACATAGAACTTTAATATGAAAAATAAATTAAATGGCAAGACCGACTTCAGAATACTCATTAGCTTTATTGTCATACAAGCAAAAGTGTGAAAGAAATAATTAAACTTCAGAAAAAATGAGCATAACTTCATGAAAATGCTTATTAATTTTGACATCACATTGTTATACAACTAGAATATACAACGTACCTGTGTGTCCGGGGCTATTTCTCCAAAACCTTCTTTATCAGTACTGAAGTCCAGTGAGGGTAAGTCACGGGAATCGCCTCCCAGTTCCCAGACACGTGGCTTTTTCACACGATCCGTTGCTTTTGGACTCTTCGGGGATTTTCTGGAAGTAAGAAAAAAAGTCAAGAATTTTAGAGTGAAGCTAGCAAAGCAATTAGAACACTACACTGGTGACTCAGGCCATTCATCCATGATTTTGATCTCGGCAACCGAATATCTGAACGAGTCGAAGTTCTTCTGTTCCATAGCCCAGTTAACTAAGGTGGATTAAAAAAAATGAGATTGGACAACCAATTTCAATATTAGGGCCGGAAAACGGAACACATATCCAAAAAAAACGATTTGGTACCAAATAGCTGAGATTACTTCAAGAAAATAGTAACTAGAATTTTAAAATGCAAATGTGCATCTCCTAATTATTATAGCAGTTAATTTCACTTTCCACACCCCTGATATGATGTCCAAAAAACACTATTACACTATCATAGATGAATTATGTTATTAGTTATGTTAAAAATATGTAAATAATAAAATTGTTGTTATATTAACAAAATGCTAAAACACTTCAATATTCATCATCATCAGCCTATCGGTGCCCACTGCTGAGCAAAGGTCTCTTCTCACATGGAGAAGGTTTGAGCATTAATCACCAAGCTTGCTTATATCATTATGACATGGAAATTATTTGTGTTATACAGACAGTAACTTTATTCAATAATGTATATATTTAATTGAATAAGAAATTTAAGAACATTCTCTTTACATTTGAATCAAATAATCAAATTTCTTACAAATATCATCGAATAAAAAATAAATTTACAACACCTAGAGACTTCAAAAACAATATGAGTATAAAATGAATAAGTAATCACTTAAATGTTTTTCCCAAAAAAATTATTATTTATGAGGTTTAATGACTCATAAATAATTTATTGTAATTAATTATAAATATATTGTATTTCGTTTCACTATTATAAACTTAATAAAATATTTGTTAATGATTTTCATGTACTAACTTGGCTTCCTTTTTGTTCTTGGCGGCCATTTTCTGTGCCAGTTTAGCTCTGTTAGCAGCTATCAAGTCATTGTCCACCTCTGGCTCGTCTACCTTGCCATTGGGAATGCTTTTATTTTCTATTATTTTAACTGAAAATACCACATTATTATAACTTTATTAAGATAATATGAGAAAATATATCAAATGAAATATGTCGTTTTAAATATAACATTATAATAGACCTAGCTATTAATAATTTTTATGCAATCACATTATTTGTAAAAATAAAATGTAAGCTCTAATGGTAATTAATTAGACTAAAATTAGTAACAACATAATTTTTACCTGATTTTTTATTTTTTTCATCTCCTCTCCTTTCAATCATAGAGGCGACAGTCTTTTTAGACTTCTGTGAGTCTTCAAATGATCTCATCTGCTTTGGAATCTGAGCCTGTGTTTTTGCTGGTTATAATAATAAAATTAAAATTATTAATATATAATATATAGCAATATGCAAATAAATATCAAATCTGATTCAATCAAGACTTATTGTTATTGAATGTGTATAATAAGTTTGAATGTAATATGTAACACTAACCCCATTGTTCACACTGCTTGAGCACACTCTCGAACGTAGTTTTGAAATCAAAATCCATGTTATGATGGCCACCTTGCAATTCATTTTTGTATTTGTCCCTAAACTCCAAGTGTATATCATTTAAAAATTTGTCAACGTAAGACAATTGTAGTATACGTTGATATGCTACCACGAAAACTAATTCAAACTCATTGTCGAGTTTGTATTGGAGACTTAGAGCGTTATGGCTAAACGTATTATTGCCCGTTCGTTCCTTAAACAAAACAATTTGCAGTTTATTAACTTCTTCGTTACAGGATAAAAGTGAAAGGTTGAATTAATTAAGGTGATCAGGATATAAAAGGTTTCTTCATAAATAACTTACCTGTAAGATTACATTTCGTATAAGAGCGTTAACAGAAGGCGAGAATATATCGCTAGTACTTTGAAAACACCACAGGACGATTCCTCCTTTACTAAATATGCTAAATAAATCCAACATTTTCAAAAATTATAATTATTAATCCACTGAGATAATTATGAGCAGCTGTTTCGCACTATTCTGAAATCTACGTATTGACTATTGACTGCGTAAATTGTGACTCGTGTTTATGACAGAAAATTGACACCTCATATCCCAGTAGTACTTATTGCCATATAAATTTTGATATATTTTTGCTTATATATCATGATAGTACAACGGTTTTATTAAATAATGAATTATAAAAAAATGTAAATAATGTATAAAGTACTCCCTCACTATCTTTTTCCTTGTTAATAATATTTTTTAATTGTATATGAACATAATTTAAAAACTACAAAATAAAATCAGATAGCCTGTTCCCATTTTATATTTTTTATTGTCTATGGCCAACACAAAATTGTCAATTCATCCCAAAATCACAAAACTATTGTGAGACGTGAGTTGTACTTAGTTTTTGCAATCATATTGTATTATCTGAAACAAAGTGAATAATTGAATAGTCAAAGAAATTTTTCAAAATGAATATCACATCCGCTGCGGGGATTATATCCCTGCTTGATGAACCTATGCACGAAGTGAAAGAGTTCGCTTTAAAGAGATTAGACAACATCGTAGACGAATTCTGGCCGGAAATTTCGGAATCAATTGAAAAGATTGAAATTCTACACGAAGATAAAGTTTTTTCACAGCACCAACTGGCTGCCTTGGTGGCTAGCAAAGTTTATTATCATTTGGGTGCATTCGAAGACTCCCTAACATACGCACTAGGAGCTGGGGAGTTGTTCGATGTAAACGCAAGGAACGAATATGTCGACACCACTATTGCAAAGGCCATCGATTTCTATACACAGAAACGTAAAGCCCTGTTCATTGATAGTGCCTGTGAGATCATTGACCCTCGACTGGAGGCTATCGTGAACCGAATGTTTCAGCGGTGTCTTGATGACGGTCAATACAGGCAGGCCCTGGGTCTGGCGTTAGAGACACGACGAATGGACATCTTTGAAGAATCTATTATGAAGTCAGATGATGTGTCAGGTATAACAATTATATGCAATAGTTACTTTTGATATTTCAAAATCAATATTATTTAAATTTTCTTTTTCTCTTACTTTTTGTATGTGGATATTATGACCTATTTAAGCAATTCTGTGTAAAACATCTATGTTACTATATATAATCCTCTATCCATAGTCTTTAATGTACGACTTAGTGTGCTATGAATAACTGTTAATAATAATAAAACTTAGGTTATGATTATTTACAAATAACTATATTTTCTTCAATACATTAATTCCTTACTTTATTTATATTATCCCAATATACATACAGGACTGAAGTGTTTTGTCTTCAATGATTTATTTATGAAATTTTGTCCCACATATATCAAATCATATATTTGCAAAAAATACTTTATTTTCTTGAAAGTTGCTACTTTTATTCAGTGAGCAACACACATAATAGTTTATGAGAATGAATTTGTTATTTTTAATTTAGAAAAGTATTACTTTGAATGGAAATACTAAATGGATCTTTAATAATAAGCAATTTAACTTGATATGAAATTAATTAATACTAGCTTATAAGTTACAAAATTGTTTAAAGCCATCTTAATAATTTTAATTGTTCCTATTAGTTTTACATAAAAAAACAAAATTTATTATACCAATAAATTTATATAATAATTCTATCATATGAAATACTCATAAATATTTTACTAAATTTTTTTGTTTTATCTTCCAGGCATGCTGCAGTATGCATTTACTGTGGCAATGAGTCTTCTCCAAAACAGAGGTTTCCGAAGCACAGTCCTCCGATCTTTAGTAGGTTTATATCGCGGTCTGAACATTCCAGACTATGTCAATATGTGTCAATGTCTCATCTTCTTAGAGGATCCATTATCAGTCGCAGAAATCTTGGACAAATTAACTCACGGCCCACAAGAATCAGTACTCATGGCTTACCAAATTGCATTTGATCTGTATGACTCAGCAACACAACAATTCTTAGGGAGAGTTCTACAGGCCCTTAGAATCACAGCACCTATACCGAGCGCTTTGGGCGGTAAACCCCAACCACAAGGTGGCCCTTTTCCTGAATCTTCTATGGAGGTAGATCAAACCCCCTCTGAAGAACCTAAGAAACCAGAACGGGATATTGACAGTCTTAATGATGAAGAAAAAGAACATCAAAGGAGGGTAGAAAAATTAATATCTATATTAGGAGGAGATGTATCAATAGGTTTACAATTACAGTTCTTAATTAGGTCTAATCATGCTGATATGTTAATTCTAAAGAACACAAAAGATGCTATCAGAGTTTCAATCTGTCACACAGCTACCGTTATAGCTAATGCTTTCATGCACGCTGGCACAACAAGTGATCAGTTCTTAAGGGATAACTTGGAATGGTTGGCGCGAGCGACGAATTGGGCAAAACTGACAGTGACGGCTTCGCTTGGTGTTATACACAGAGGCCACGAGAACGAATCCTTGGCTCTCATGCAATCTTATCTGCCGAAAGAGGCTGGGCCATCGTCTGGCTATTCTGAAGGTGGGGGCTTATACGCTTTAGGTTTGATTCATGCAAATCACGGCGCCAATATCATTGATTATCTTTTAACTCAATTAAAAGACGCTCAGAATGAAATGGTACGCCACGGAGGCTGTCTGGGTCTTGGTTTAGCTGCCATGGGCACTCACCGGCAGGACGTTTACGAGCAACTCAAGTTCAACCTATACCAAGATGACGCAGTAACCGGCGAAGCCGCCGGTATTGCTATGGGGATGGTCATGTTGGGTTCCCGGAACGCTGCCGCCATCGAGGACATGGTCGCCTACGCCCAGGAGACTCAACACGAAAAGATTTTGCGTGGTTTAGCCGTCGGCATATCCTTCACCATGTATGGACGTCTGGAAGAGGCTGACGCTCTCGTCCAACAGCTGTTGAGAGACAAGGATCCGTTATTGCGTCGAGCTGGATGTTACACCATAGCTACAGCCTACTGCGGCACTGGGAATAACGATTCCATTCGTACATTACTTCACGTTGCCGTTTCTGACGTGAACGACGACGTCCGCCGCGCTGCTGTGACCGCTTTAGGATTCTTACTCTTCAGAACGCCCGAGCAATGTCCGTCTGTGGTGTCACTATTGGCGGAGTCCTACAATCCTCATGTACGATACGGCGCTGCTATGGCCTTGGGTATCGCATGCGCCGGTACCGGGAATCGTGAAGCTATCGGCCTTCTAGAACCTATGGTCAAATTTGACCCTGTTAATTTCGTCAGACAAGGAGCGCTTATTGCATCGGCGATGATTTTGATTCAGCAGACCGAGGCGCTATGTCCCAAAGTTACATACTTCCGCACGCTTTACTCACAAGTAATTTCAAACAAACACGAAGATGTTATGGCTAAGTTCGGGGCCATATTGGCCCAAGGTATCATAGATGCAGGTGGTCGGAATGTAACAGTCTCTCTGCAGAACAGAACCGGTCACATGAATATGTTGGCTGTCGTCGGCATGTTAGTGTTCACTCAATACTGGTACTGGTTCCCGTTGGCTCATTGCCTGTCACTTGCTTTTACGCCCACCTGCGTGATCGCCCTGAATTCCGATTTAAAAATGCCTCTACTGGAAATGAAATCCAATGCAAAACCATCGCTCTACGCCTACCCGGCACCGCTTGAAGAAAAGAAACGCGAAGAAAGAGAAAGAGTCACCACTGCCGTATTAAGTATTGCTGCAGCCAGAGCGCGCAGGCGGGCACACGGGACAGAGGGTTCCGCTAGCAGTAGTGTGACTTCATCGACCACGTCTAAGATGGATGTCGATGAAGAAGAAAAGAAGCCTTCCAAATCACCAAACCCAAATATAACAGTTCACGGTAAATCCGATAAAGATGCCGGACCGTCGAAAGAAGGCAAGAAGGATGAAAAGGAAGCAGAAGAAAAAGAAGTCAAGGAGAAGAAGGAACCGGAACCAAACTTCGAGATTCTCAGCAACCCAGCCCGGGTAATGCGCCAACAACTAAAAACTCTGACAGTTGTTGAGGGTTCCGGATACATGCCTTTGAAGGACGTCACTATTGGTGGTATCGTAATGTTGAATCATACGGGGGACAGTGAACAAGTGCTTGTGGAACCTGTCGCTGCGTTCGGTCCGAAAGCTGAAGAAGAAAAAGAACCCGAACCTCCTGAACCATTTGAATACTTGGACGAATGATATTCATTATTCGGCTAATAACTACCCGCGAAATAATACGTAGGACAATATAAAATCTATTATATGATTGAACTAATAAAATAACATGTCAAAGTACACCCATTACTAACTGGAAATTATAATTGTGTTTCTCTGTCAAATAAATAAATATAATTATAAAAATACCTGTCTTAATGCAATCACCTATTTTTTTTTTACAGTTGAGCAAGAAATTAATGTAATTATTTACGATGAGCTCACATTTCGAGACTAATTATTTGAAAGAAAAAGTTCATTTCGTGTTAGATTTGTATGTATGTATTAGAATAAAGTTTGCTTTTGTGGTGTTTTTGGAGTTTAATTCTGTATTTTTGAAGTCGAGGAAACCCTGGTGAATGTAATAAATGTTTTGTCTTTTTATATCTGGGATAATTGGAGAACATTTTCTACGTAACATCTTTAGTCTCTTCTAGCTCTATAAATAAATCCAACTCTAACGAAGACGAAAGTTGTGTATGGGTTAATAAGAAAAGAAAATAATACAAGGTCTAAGAATAACAGCAATGTAAGGCAAAATCTAAAAGTCTATCAACTTTTTTTGTAATCATATTTCCCAGTTATTATATTATTCTAGTTTTATTATTTTCATTATAAAATAAAAAAAGATTACTAATTACAACTTGTATAAAACGACATTATATCTTCACAATAAACATTGGCTTAAGGAGTCCATAACAACTAAGATATATATTTATTATTTTCTAACTAAAAAAACAATATCTTGTCTATGGTCCTACAGGAAAAATCAATAAACCGCACTTGACATAAAGTGATTTCCCCTTGTCAATTGTAGCAAAGGTTAAATAAGAAACGTGGTAACTGCGACTTTAATGCATTAGTTGCAATATTGTTGTTATAGTTGAAACGTATACGTGTGGTATTTGTCGGATAGATCGAATTTTCTTTATTTATATAAAATGGATTGGGACCTGAAATACGGCGAACTTGCCAACGACAAAGAATATGTAAACAAGTGCGAAGATTTGAAGGAAAATTTGATGGATTTGCAAAAGGTGTTGGACAAATTGTTACCTTTAAAGCAACACTATGAAAAAATGTCTTTACCGGCTCAGATTGAATTGGACTTGTTCTTGGCATTCACGTTAAATTCATTGCAATGGGTGTCGCTGCGAATACAGGGTGTGGATCCTACGACGCATCCCATAAAAGACGAACTGCTCCGAGTAAAAGCTGCCATGTTAAAGTGGAAAGAGGTAAAAGACCGCGTAAAAAGGCCGACAGTCGATTTGCAAGCTGTGAAAAGATTCATCAGAAGCGGACTTTACGACCCGTTCAGAGCCATCGGCAATCCGGCTCACTTGAAAATAATTGAAGTAATGGAAGAAGATTAACCAATCACAATCACCCTACCTTTAAGACCCCATCCAAGACTGAATTATCTAAATAGTTTCCTCTTTATGATGTTATCCATTCAATATGAATCTTTTATTATCGTGTTTATTGTTGATTTCTATTTAAGCACTTATTTATGTATGGATTTTTTAAATAGAATATAAAGATTTCGTATTTTAGGCTCCAACCAAAAATCTATTGATCTACATTAGCGTAAATTGGTGTATGTCCAAAAATCTCCTTTATAGAAGGAAGCCGTTTATTTTAGGACATGATGGTTTTAAATTTTACATTATTTTCGCAAATGAACACTGGAATGTTATTTATATGAATGCCTGTAATGTTTTAAGATTTAAATTTATTATTTGCTGTAACCTTGTTTATTATTAAAATAAATTTTATTATTATTGAGTATTATAGCATACATTGCATGCCCTAGGTAATAAGCTCTGTATCCTTGATGTAACTTACATGTAGATAAAGTCCTACCGAACCAATGCTATAGGTAAGGGTATATGAAGTGACTCTCCACTTTGGCGAGTTTGCTATAATTATTATTAATCTGGCATTATATTGGCCATTTTTAATAGTTATAAGGATTGTGTCTCCAGATTTTAGTGTAACACGGTGTCAATGTTTTGGTAGTAGATATAACACTAACACATTCCTTTAAATTTTTGTATAAACAATTGTAAAATTTACTTATAGTGTTTCAAAACAACTAAATTGTAAGGTATTTAACTCTATATGCTAGTTATCATGTTTAAATAAGTCTTTTTTTTTAATAAATAAAATGATAAAAAAGTTGATATATTTATTAACACAATATATTTGAATAAATTAGGAATGTCTTACCATTTATGTTCAAAGCAAAATTGTACTTGAATACCCTATAAAAATACCACAACATAGTCTATTGCTCTTATAAGTACATAGAATCATTGAAAAAGCTAACATTAATATCATATACTACATAATTTTAAATAAATACATGATTACCCTTAATCCTATATTGCTATCTGTTTTACAAATCCAATAACAGTGAGAAATTAATATTTTGACTCAATAATCGACTAGTACAAACTTACTTTAGTGGCAGTTATGTTCGTCATTTGAACAAAAGTCAGCATAAAATAAATATTTTAAACTTAAATGCCTTTAAGTGGAATGGATATAACCATAGTTAAAAATAATAAGATAAATTTTCTCATAAGCTTAATAATAGTTGAGATAAATTTTGTTCCATCTAAGAATTTATTTCTCAACTTGTAAAACTAGTCCGGCAGCTGATATATTGTCTCCTGCGCCTGCAGTGAGTTGTGCTTCAGTGCAGATCAGTACTGGGGCCACACAAATATCAACTTGTTCACTGTCAAGAAATTCTTCCCAACATGACACTGGCTGTGTCGGCTCAAAGAACACTCTGCTGTTATTATTATGGGTAGTCGTTGAGAAACTGTCATCAAGCAGCAGTTTACTCTTTCCCAAGTCAATATTCTGGTCATTACACACATATCTATGGGCTATTAATGAAGCTTTAGCTGCCGCTGCTTTTGTCCGTTTCCAGTTAGAGCTTTTGATGGTCAATATCGCTTGATAAGCCAGAGTATGTACATGTATTCTAGTCAATTTCCTTCTACTTCCATGTTCTTTGTTCAGTTTTCTCGTTAGATGGAATATTTTACGCATTTGATCTAACGCAGTTGCTACCCTTGGATTTGAGTCAGCAACCACAATAACCTTTCCATATTCTAGCACACTGCAGAGGTTTGATAACTCCTGTTCATTCATACCAACGGAGTCAACAAACGGCAAAACTTTAGTAGTGAGTTGTAATAGCAGCTCCAGGTCAACGTAACTTGCCATCTCAAAATGAGTTAAAGTGTCCAATGGCTGCGACAAAATTTGATCCTTAACTAAATTCAGTCTTTCTAGTCTTAAATCTGAAAACAAAATATTTGTTACATAAAATATTATTAAATTAAACCTAATTTTTAATAAAAATATATCAAAATATGGTAAGGAAGCACATTTTTTTAGTGATTGTTGAATTGAAAAAGAAATTATTAAATTTTTATCTGATTTAGAAGTCTTTAGTTTAGTTGTGTTTAATATTTAATCAATTTAATTCAAGAGGAGCTACAGGCCAAATATAATTTACATATTATTTTCAATATCTATATATCTGTGATATGTATGTATAGTCTATGTCACTTCAATAACTATTAAAATATGTACAGTAACTAATGTGTAAAAAAATAGAAAAAAAATTGTTCGTCATCATTTAAAAAAAATTATGTCATGCTGAATAAGACCTAGCAGAGGAAATTATAGATTTATTTGAATAACATAATTATTTAAAATAGTATTTTAATTACCTTTACCATTCTGTTTGAATGGAAAATTATCCATCATTTGCAATCCACTGATAACTAATAGGTTGGGACTAAATTTAGGTAAATTTTCACCTAATTTCTCAAGTGAGGTTAGGAGAGGGTTGTTCTCATCATTGTGCATGATGAATCTATTTGCCCGAGGGGATTTGAAGGAGCCAAATGTTTCGTCCGCCCTATACTCTAGTATCATGTGAACATCGTCTTTAACATCCTCGTTCTTATCATCACCGACTATTTGTATTTCATTTGGAATGTATGATTTCAACTTTTTACTCATTTTACCGCCCAACAATACTTTCCAGCCTTCAATAAAAAATCTCTTTGCCATTAAAGGAGCATTACCCCCAATAGCCCATCTTGTATCCGGTAGTTTTAATGCTTGTTCGACAAGTTCATCATAAAGTTCACCGTTCGACATAAATCGTCTGTAAAACGAAAAATCTTATATTAATAGATATAACTCGGCTCTTATTTGAAATAATAGTAATTTTATTTGTATGCTTTCGTCTATTGTGGTTTATCGATTTATAAAAAATTTATAATACAAAATATAAAGAATAACCAAAGCTGTAACAAAGATCACAGTAAAAAATTTCATTCAAAACTTATTTCAAATCACTTCTCTGATACTTACTCCGCAGCTGCCCCATGTTTGAAGAAGTATGTAAAGCTTTTTAGGAACGTTTCTTTATTTGTTATTTCACTAAAATGTTCCGGTTCGCCCGACAGGTCTTTTGCGTTCAACAATGACGTTGCGTTAACGAAGAGGTCATGACACGCTCCATAGCCAAGAGCGACTTTAGGTTGGCTTATTCCTGAAGCAACTGTGTTCTCAATCTCCAGAGACAGCAAATTCTCCTTTACAGGAGACAGTCTCAAATCTTCTATGTCATGTTTTTTGTAATATGTAGCATAGAAAATTATACAAACGGACAAAAGAGATCCCAATTTTACCGGCGCCCCGACCATTATCACAAACACTTATTATGCGTTACGTTCAACTGGAATGCATAAGTTATTAGGCTTCTACTATCCACGTCAGCTCATTTTAATGGCAATGTAAATAATATATAATGGTTATAACGATAACGAATCGAAATCGGCCATTCACAGAGTGAAAGTATTGTCAAAGTCACGCACTATTTGACAAAGTCATCATGACAGCTCGTCAATATTATCTGTTGTACATAAAATTCAATTTATTAAACGATTATAAATTACATTGACAATAAAATTATTCGAGCCATTGAATAACAGGTTCCGTTAAGGTGCTTTTAATTTATTTTTAATTACCTTTTCATACAGTTTCTTTGACGGGTGGTAACTTCAATAACAAATTACCAATATTGATGTATTGGTGACTACCTCGTCATCAAGTAATAGTGAAATATGTATTCTTATCCTAAAATTTCATGTTAGTAGTTAGAATATTACTATACTGTAGATGGCGGTGTAGCCAATCAAGTTTAGCTTTATTATTTAGGCACATGTTTTGTCCCCTTTGGGTCCGCCATTTCTGAGACTACACGAACGAAGTAGCTCAGATAAAAGAGTAATAAAATTAGTATATAAGTAAGTCTTGTAATAAGTTATTATGTTTTACAAGTTTTAATGCCTTGAACTATCATGTAATGAGCCGAATACACTGATATTTGAATGTTATCATACCCGTTTCAGATGTGGGATCGGATATACAATTATTAAGTGTATTCTGAAGCCATCGGGTAGTTTTGATAAAAAAATAAATAATTTCATATTAAACTCAAATTGAAAATTTGCAATTAAAAACTCGACATTTACCCTTTTATATCATTATCTTCGTAATTTTTTTAATAAGACGATAAACTGTTTTCTTCTTAATTATAAGAAATAGCCCTTTGTGTTACTAGAAGATAAAATAGACAGCTAAATGCATTCCGGGTGCATCCTCTGAATCATCAGTGATACATAAAAGTACCAACAGTTTTTGAAACTATACGGAGATTCGGAGAAATTGTGAGGCTTCAAATAATATTTAAAGATACCATTTGGCATTAACACTCGTACAATAGCTGGTTGTTAATAAGTCTCTTAAGACCTACTCAATTCAATGTCAAGAAAATACTAAATACTCTATTTAATGTGTAATGAAAATATTGAGAGATAAAAAACGCTGGCCTGTGAATTTATGTTTGGGATCGTTTTTACGGTTTCAATGAAATTTTAGCGGACGTTTAAAAAATCTCCTGTGCGAATGAAGCCCTTACATTACATATTCTGGCGTTAGCTATCAAATTCACAAACAGATTGTTAAAATAAATAACATATATATATATATATATGTGTATGTATGTATATGTATATATATATATCACACATCACGGTTGCTGAAAAGTAACCGAAGCGTCGAGAGTATGTAATTTTTAAAATAATATAAATAAGCGTAGTATTCCGAAAAATAAAGACTTAAAACTCATAAATATTTATCTGAGTTTAATATACTTTGTGGTAAATTTTACAGAAAAACGTACTTTTACTGTTTAACCAGTATAGAGGAGTTTTAGCAGACTTGGGGAATTTTACTTCAGTTGATAAATTGTTAGGTAATAAATAGCAGTCCGAAACTTGAATTGGCAATCACTAAGCAACTGAACTTATTTAGGCTTAAACTGACGGTCATTAAATGTATAATGTGTCTTAAATTGAAGGAAACTATTCGAAATATTTATTATTTGCAGTCACGAATGTCATTTAATTCGGACATTTGTACGCTTACCCAAAGTCACAATATATACGTAATTATTATTCGTAAATCCTTACATATTCTGTCCTTAAGCGACTCGGGATTAGACTAATGCCGGCTACGTATCAGAAGGTGTTTGTGATTCGTCATACAGATCAGACATTATTTTTATGACATAGACATTAAAACTACACCTGGGTCGCAAGTCCCAGGCACTGTTGAAGCTCCTCTGCCTGCAACGATGGATGCGGCGCCCGCACGATGAATCCATGGAATGCTAAGAGGTTTCGACTCATTATCGTAATGTGAAGTGTAATGGTAAACGCTTTGTGACGATGCTGTCTTGTAGTAAGCGTACTGATAACTTATTTAATTTAAGCATTAAATAACTGATAGCTGGTATCCCGATCATACAAATATATTTTGTTCTTATTGTAATTGAATTTTATAAATGGTTTGTAACAGACGCTCATCCTTTTTTCGAGTTATTCACAGGACAATGACCTTTACATACATGCACTTACAAAGTAGGTTCCAGCCTTGCAAATAATTTCGAAAGCCAAAAATCTTTCTTTATAAGGTACGACCGGTCATGAAGCACCTAAAATGGAAGGACATGATACTAAGGGATTTAGGCGTAAATGTCGTATTATAATTAATTTCGGAGACCGATTAAAAGCATTAAAAACTTTTTACAAAATTTCCGAACGTATCATAAATACTTTTTTAATTAAAACGTAAATGAAACTTATTTATATTGATGTCAAAACTCAAACCAAGAAATAATTTCTACATTTAAAAATTCAGATATTTGGTAATTATTTTATTATTTGTAAGTAATTTTATGACTAGGTAGTATATATGTTTAAATTAAAGTTTTAATGAAGCTTACAAATAAGGTAACATTGAAATGCAATAACGTATTTGCATACGATCATATGCATTCGTTCTGACTTATTAAATTTTTTGAAATAATTCCTCGGATGATATAAATGTGGATTGAGATTTGAATCGGGTTTTTCGTAATTGTATTTATAAGTAAAATTATTATTACGTGTTTTTTTTTAAAGTAAACAGTCATCGAAAACACGGTTAAAATGTCAGTAAGCTGTTAGCTGTGTACTTTTTGTGTTTTAGCAAAGGCATACGAGGATATCATCACTACAGCTTCTGTAAAAGGATATTTATAAATGAGATACATTTAAACGACTCGTTAATGTTGCCAGTGAAAACGTGTCATAAGCGCATGTATAAAATATATCTCTTTGTAGGTATAATAAGAATAAAAATATGTAAATAGAATTAAATATGTTGTTAACTAAAAATCCAATTATTTTATTGGACTCGAATAAAAAATATTTTTTCTATGTAGCGGATTCGAGTGCTCACTTATTAAAAAACGTAACACGCGATCAGATTAAAACCTAAGTGCCCGAACTTACATGAGATAAAAAAATATATACATCAGATAAAGAAAAGTTGTTACTTTACAATTTTACAACCATATTTGCGTAAACAAAGAACAATTAGTGCCGTTATATTATAAGATAAGTTTTTTTAAGGTGAAAATCATGTTAAAAAACATAAAGTGCCACCAAATATGGCGGTCACGTATTCCCTCCAAAATATCCAACAGATGGAATCTGTGCTGTAACAGACTGGCGCCGAACAAACCACTCACGGTACTGTGAACTTGAGCCAACTTATTAAATTTAGTTTACAATAATTAAAATTTACTTAAAAATCACATGCAAGGTAGACTTATTTTATACAAAGAATATTTTTTTCTATCCACTGGCAACAATTTTAAGCTATGTATAAATTTTAAAGAAATGAAAAAATGTGTAAAAGTGAAATAAAATAATAAAGTCATATAACACATAAGTATTGTGCGGCATCCATGAGCATCGTGGTTAGAGGAGGCTCGTTTAAGGCCGTATGATTCACGCCTTACTTGATTTCTCGTAATGAATGAGATTTCAACTCCTTGTGATTACAAAACGATGACCTTTTAATACTATTACTGTTAGGATTCAGAGTCAATGAACGTTCAAATTATATGTCATAGCATTAACTTTATTATTTGGCAGGGTTTACATTCTGAACTACGCAGCGCCGGTTTGATTAAAAGAATTGGTCTTAAAAATCTATTGACTTTGATATTTTCTAACAACTGCTTACGTCTATATAATATACGTTTATTTGGTAGATATCAAGTTTTTGTAATTAAGTTCTCCTAAGAAATACGAATGCGAAATGTTATATAATATTTTTGGTTTTTTTATTATTATTGCTTTAATTTTTTTTATTCAAGATTCACCTTTATTAAAAGGGTCCGTATGAAATGCTACTCAACAAAAAAATTAATTACAATATGAAGAGTTTAATTTGTAGCCAACGGTTTCATCAGCGTGTAGTTCTGTAAAGTTCCAGCTTATTTATAATTCTGTTTGTCATTTAAAAACAATTAATCATTTATTAAAATCTTCGGCTCGTCTTATTCGTCAAGAACCAAAAGCGTCGTATTTAAGACCGCTACTGAAAAGAACAAAAAGTTTTTAAGGCTGGCCCAAAAAAGAGCCAAGATATATTGACATATGGCTGTCTATGCATTATATACTCTGTGGCTGATGTAGGTTGTATATGTTTATTTTCTATTATGTGACATACTGACAGGAGATGTTTGACATTTAACATTTGTGCACGTCTAATGAACCACAGACTTTAAATAAAAATAGCACTAACACTATTATTCCACTGAACAAAATAATTAAAGTGTTTAATTCTATTTTGTGGGTTGTTATTTAGATTAAAAAATGCCTATTCTTTCCATAATTATGTTTATTAAGGAGTTTTAAGATTATTTTCGGTCTAGTGACTTCTTGTTTAACAACCGTGTCGTATAAACTAGAGTCGGCTTTCAATTTATTCAGTCATTGACATGTATTTTTAATGTTAGATAAAATAATATTCTTCATATAAAGAATAACGTTTCGAAACTTAATTCTGTGGTAATAAAATAAGTAATTTATTAATTACAATTGTTGAATATTCATGAGCATTATATTCATTAACGATCTAATTATATATAATTTAGCAAAGACATGTACACTACCGAGACGTTTCAAATATTTTGCAAATTAAGCGTAATAATCAGTACATTGCGTCGTTTTGTGACAATGATTTTTCTGAACATAAAGGCGTATACATAATGTATGTGTTATTTTTTTGTAAAACATGTGAAATATCAACAAGCAGTTTAAGGTTACGAGGTCGATTGCGATCGCTCGACAATAATTATTCAGCAATTACAGCAAGGCGCCAGTGTGGGGCGAGATCAAACTAAATGGGTCTAGTCGTTTGTGGATGATAGAACATTTCTGATAATTCAATATAGGTTTCATAATAATCTTAAAGAATATTCCACCATTGAATATTATTTTACATCACTTTGATTGTAAAATATTTATTACAAGACTAATTTCTATCATAGGAATAACTTTAATCGATTTTTTTAATCACATGCACTAATCTGTCAATTATGACAGGATTCGTTCAAACGTTTTCCGGGATTCAGGACTGTCATTATCATTAGATATCTGATGTGTGATGTACGGATAAAAAAAATACCCGGAGGATACGTAAAGGGTATAAAATGTGTGAGGAAATAAAAGGTTGGGCCTGGTACAGAAACATCGCCGTTTTATCTCAAGTTTCACATTGTTGTACGGTACTATACATGTTGGAGACCATCAGTCGACTGTGGAGTGAAACAAGTCAAGCGACGATTTATGACTGTTCACACGTTAACGCATATAAACATAACAAGGTTTTATATAAAAGATAAGAATTATATCCATATACGGATCAAAGACTGAAATTATATTGATAAAAACGGATTTTAAAAGGAAATATTGCTTCGACTACACTGACACTTACAAGACAATGAGACATATTTTTAAATATAAGATTGATTTAAATATTTATTATATTAATTATAGAATTTCTAAATGGAATAATTTAATATAGTTTTGAAATGTATGTAATTATGTATTATATCATTTCAAATGATAAATAAAAACTGGCAACACAAGCAATGGCGACTGGCAGCCTCAGGCCTGACGTACTTTGGATCTAATGATGTATTTAATTAAGAAAATGTTTTTGATTCGCATTCTCTTCTACTGAAGCGGGTTTTTGTGATCTATCCGTTAATTAAGAATTATATGTTAGATAAATAAATATCTATATATTAGATTCAATGTATTCTTAGGTTATTCTTAACATGTTATATCATTTTCCTCTAAAGGCTGAGTAAAAAAAATAGCACGTCACCTTTTTGGAAATAGCTGATGATATTCAAAGTATTGAAAAGAAGACACCTTAGTTTCATTAAATAATTATATCAAATGTAACATAATTATACTTGTACTATTTAGTTAAACTATCTCTAAGGTTAAGTTTGTGATCAGGTAATTTTCTGCTGTAGTAAACTTTTACTCGACCTGGAAGTGGAAGAAATGAAGCAGAGAATACTAAAGGGTAAAGCAGATGTAATACCAAAGGGTAAAGTAGACATAATACAAAAGGAGCACCTTTTAATAAGCAATTAATTAATAGTAAAGTATAGGATATAAAATTTACTTAGGTTTTTTCTATTTTTCTTCTTCCCCTTGTTTGTATACATTGCGTGTAATAAAGTATATAAAAGAGATATTAAAAATCGACACAGTAATGCTCTCTATCAAGTAATGTGTTGAGTATAGCGTTTTGGAAACGATTTATTAAATACGAGAGGTCCTGTCTCCACATCCGAGGAGGTCTGGAGGAGAAGAAAACTATGATGTTTATATTATCACATACAAAAGTTGAGGAAGTTATGTCTTTTAACTAATCCACACAACTACTCTTAGAATTCCAACCATCATCCAGCTTTTGAATTGAGGGTACATTATGTCGTAATGTGATTATCGTAATGGATACAATATTAATTCATTTGATTACATGAAGTTTAGTAATATAAACGAAATGTCGGTATGTTTCCATTGTTTTAGAATAAATTTTCGTCCGTTTTAATAGCACGCCGTAATCCAAATCGTCTTACCTTAGTCTACTGTGATTCGCTAACTATTGACACGTTCGTGTGTTAAATTAAATTGATTTCTTTTAATCATTTCAAAACGTTATATATTGGGCTTGTATGGAATTTATCATTAGGTGATTGTAGCGTATGTACGTAGATAATTTTACATGATTCAGGCGAGTTTCTTAAGTAACGAAATACGAAATTAGTTTCACGAACTGGTCATTTCTGTTGCTATGACCCTTATAATAAAGTAGTTTTTGAGTTCTTATGTTACATACGAATACCAAAGCCTGAAACAAGTCACAACTAATGACAACAAATTCAATGCTTTGTAACAAATTCTTGGAAGGTAATAGTTTATTAATATTTGACAATTTTGCAACTGCATATATAATATCTCTTCACAGTCAAACATTTTAACCTCCTGGAGTACTTAAAGATTTACCAATGTGAAGCTTTAAGCTTCTTCTTTTTTAATACGTTATTTTAGCTTGGGTTGTGTGTATTTGATTTGAGCACATTTCATATCTCTCCTCTCTTAGATAGTCGCCACCACATTGGCAGTTACATTTAATTTCAAGCCTCAACGATTTTGACTCGGAATTAAATTATTCTGTGATTAATTTAAATTTTGTTATAATTTTATTGTGAGGTGATTAATTATGAATAATGGTCCCACCTTCTACTACTGTAATATGATCTCTTTGTAATTGAAATTTATTTTTTAGTTCGGGTTAGCTATCAAAGCATGTTTTTTTTTTTAATTCGTTATGATATTTTCATTAATTATTTGGTATCAACTCAGTGCTGTGATGACGATTTGTATTGATTGCGTACCTATATCCGAAGTTAAATTAGATATTCATCCTCAATAAATCTGCTAATGTGTGTTTTTGGTATGTTTAGATTAAAATAAATAACTATGTATAATAAATTTTATCAGTCTGTATAATAGTTTCAAAGAAATTAAAAGCTTGTCTGTGTGCTTTAATATAAGCGTCCTAATTCCCATGGAGCAATATTCTTACATGTACGGAATTAAATTGGATAATTATAGAGTAACAGCAAGTTTACTGTTAAACGGATTATGCACCAATTAACTGGTTCTATTGTCTGTGAAGTCGTGTGGTTTAATTTTCTTATACGTACGGATAGCTGGCAGATAATTGATTTTACGTAATCGTCCCTGTCTACATAAAAGAACATTTCTTGTTATTCGTTTATGTCATCTGTGTAGGAGCAACTTTCATATTTGGTGGTATTAAAGAGTCGCTACAATTTTTATATAGTTTACTTGATACCTTTAAATTATCCTCTTATAAATAAAATTGTTAGTATTCATATTCACCCCATTTTAAAGATCATCTACTCAAAGACTAATTATCAGATTTTCATTATTTTTTACATAAATGTGGTCTAGATATCAGAATGGAACATGGGTTGTAATTTTTGATATAAATCTCAAAGGATCACAGCATAACAATTTTATTTATATGAAGTTCAAAAATGTTTTCGGATTACTACGCGATTTTTTTATTAATTTAAAAAACTACATT
>DVQP01000742.1:0-19746 GCA_018231745.1 Danaus eresimus
TGATATGAGAAATATGTTTTCGAATGAACATTAGAGAGATATGTAGACTAAAGACGAACCAATGGAAGGAAGCGAGAAAGAAGATGTGCGCGCGCACTGCTCTCTCGCTCGCTCCTACAGCGATACACGAACCGTAACTCTGTCTATCTTCGCTAACATATCTCCCTCTCACTTTCGTCCGCCTCGCCCGATCACGCTTTCTCGTGACGCATTCCCCAGCTCACTCCCGAGTCAAGCGTCTTTCGATACATACAATAGCTTATTTGCATCCATGAGTATGTATTGTACTAGAATTTGAAAATTCTAAGGCTATTTCTCGTAAACATCTTCGTGAGCTAACGATCGGCTATGGATTTTGGTTCGCTGTATATTTTCGTTGGACAATTATCGTTTTATGAGTAAATAATAAGAAACAGACTCACGGAATATTCCAAACTGTGACGATTCCTCACGGTAAGTATCTTCTCACCGAGCAGACTCTCTGTAAAGAGATTAAATGTTTACTGTAGCATATACTAGCATAACCCAATGCAAGCTATTCCTACAGTACAGTACAGTAAATTACTGTTTATTACGGCTGGTACGCTAGTGGCAGTCCCATCAAAATCCGTCCAGCCGTTTCAAATATTAGATGACACAAACAGACAGACAAAATGATAAAAACTATATTATACCTGTATGCATTCAGTAAAAATACGCTTAATTTAATAAAAGCAGGTGGTACAATTTTATTTATTTTTCTATTTTAATTAGTTCAGCTCGAGGCGTCTTCCTCTTTTTGTAGTAGGTGTAAGGTTGTAACACTAATTACTCCCAGTTAGGTAGTTTTTGTGTAAAACATAAACAAACATTCAAACTTTAGGTTAAATAACGTAAGCGTTTGTTATTCCCGTCCTTGTATCCTCACCAAAAGTATACAATGCCAAACTACATACGTACAGTTTCCAGGTATTCGTTCACAGACACATGTACTACGTAATACTAGGAATAGATAGGAATTGATTTTTACGGAATTTTTTGTGATTCTTTAACACAAACTTTATTAAAGTTACTTACAAGTAACAATTAACTGCCCGCTACGTTCGTGCGCCACGCATTCCCTCTCGCTCTATCTCTTTACCCCCCCCCCCCTTCAAGGAGCGTTAAACGTTTAACGCAAACTTGTTGGAAGTCGCGTAAGAAGTTTAACTTCAAATCTATACCGTCAGTTCGACGTAATGAACGTGTTCTAAGGATAGGCTACTCACCGCTGCTGTCCACTCGTATGGAGTTTATCTCGTCAATGTCTCCGGTATCAATGCTGATGGTGCTTGTGTCATCGTTGTAGTACATCATCAGTTCCGGGAGCGAGTCCCTCAAACTGCATTTGTTGGAACTAAGCCTCCTCTTTATTTCCTTTAGGAACAGAAACGCCCTCGACCTCTGACACAGCTACAAATATCACTAATTATAATCCAAGGTTTCTGAAACTTCTATCGGAAACTGTCCGTTAACGAGATTGTCCGCGTTTTAATTTCGTCTCGCTTACTATGCGGTTAATATTATATCAGAAAGGCACATACGGTTTTATGTAAAGGTAATGGAAACTAAGCGGACATTGTAACAAACGTCAAACGCCAAAACTGAGACAAAGATCGAAAATAAAATAAACTATCAAATAAAACTCGTTGAATTCTAGTTGATAGTAAAACTCAATAAATAATACATGTTTGGAGAACATCCAACTATCTGATATAAGCGGCGTCCGCGTACAGGACTCATTAATTCATGACTCCGGAATCAAACGGTTTATTTATAGGCGTTCTATAAAAAATTACTGGAATACCTTATCCGTTATGCAGAAATAGCAATGCTCGGTATCCACCACCACATGGAGGAGGTGCCTCTGGTGGTGGTACGTGATGCGGTGGTCATCGTCCGACACTCTCTCGATGACATCACTAAGCACCTCGTCGAAATTCCCATCGCAGCACGCGTGTCTGCACAGCACTCTCCTCCTATAGGCCACGGCACTGTACAGTATGGGCATCCTTATATCTCTATATATTTCGCACTGTATGTTATCCAGTGGACTTTTTCTGTCGACATTTCGCACGCGTGTGATATTCGTTCGTGTCTTTGGAATTCTTCCTCAAAATCGTCATCTAAAATTAGTTGTAAAGTGTTCCCGTCGCAGTGTCCCTCACCTATCAGTCGGTGTCGCCGCCAGCAGATTAACATTACCGCATGCTTTAATTAAATGTTTCGTCGGAAACGTCTATTGTAAGAGATTTGTTTAAAAAAAACATCTGTTGACATAATCATTTATATTTTTAAATTTAATTTTAACAGCTTTCGTTTATTGCCGTACGACAAAGTATACGGAGTTCAACTATCTATATATGTTTCCGTTTCGTTTTTTGTACTACAGTTGTACTCGTATAATGTTTAAAAAGTGAACCTTCAAACGTAAACATGTGACGAAAACCATAAAGACGTCGTTTCAAGACGGCATATAAGATAATAAATACATTATTAAAGCTTCCTACTACTATAAATTATCGCTGGCGCGAACTGAACCAGAATTACGCTACAAAATTTTGCTATAATATTTCAAGTCCCTCAAAAATGTTCTTTATAATATTATTATGCACTATTTTGCAGGAAATCTTCGAGCTGCTCCTCTTAGAAGTGTTCCCAGAACTGAGGCGTTATCAGTGAGCGTGTTTAAAACATTTACAGGGACTTTATGACAATCGTACAAGTCATTCCGTATTTATTGAGAAGCTTTCAAAGTTAAAATTATTGATATTGATATATTTTCATATAGCATATTGTCTGGATCGGTTAAATTCGCTCTACTATCTGATAACAACTGAGTTGTTTCTACTAACTTTAGGTAAGACATTACGTACTCTGCAACAACCGCGCCAAAAAATCTAATAACTTTACTTTTTTAACTAACATAATTCAGTATAACTGCGGTCGATCTCATTCAAACAAATAATATTTATTACGCATTATAGTATATTTTGTGTGAAGCTGCTCCAAGCTGCCAATGCTCTCTATTTTATAAATGTCAGATTTATTTTGACGTTCGCGCCATTTTCGTACCTGACAGGTGTTACGCATTCTGTTTTAAACACAAAATGCTGAGCACATTAAGAGTATAAACGTTCTTAATTTGTTTTTATTTTAATAATATAATCGACCTCGCTAATGACATTATTATTTAATATAAATTTCCAATTATTATAATATATTTTTTTATTATTTTCTATTTATCAAAACGGGGCCATGTTGTATCTTACCGAACATTTTCATAGACTTTATTTTAGCTAGTATTGATGTAAGTTAGTTCCGAAGGAGGCTTTCTTAATTTATAATATATCAGACATTTATCGCGTATTGATAGAGTCATGTTTTTTTCTCATATTGAATCTATTATCCTAGTCTGAACACAATCATTTTAGATATAGACAAAAATATCCCCAATGTTTTCTACCAAGTAACCGTAACTTGTGGACTGTTCTTGTAAACCATTTTTATTATCTGTAATATAATTTAAGTATTTTTTTTTAATAGTAAAACAAGTATTATAATATAGTTAGGAACATTCCAGTGTGGAAATCTTTTCGTTTGGTATTTAAAATACCATTTGTTTACGATCCTGTCTAAACGTGACAACACTAGTATGAATCATAGTTACTCATACTTTGCACAAATGCCCAAAGACAGACACAAGAATACAATTTTTATTCATACGTCAGAACACGTGGGCTGATGTTAATATCAAAAGCGTTAGACTACTTTTTATGTAGTGATTAAAATGTATGTCGGCCTAAGTCGCTCAATAACGACTTCCTACTGAAACCGTCTCCAAAGCACAATCAAAACCAAGTGTATTATAACTCTGGTCTCATAAAACTAATTTTTATTACAGTAAGTAAAATTTTACATGTAAAGTCCGCGCAGACTAGCGACCGATTATTATCAGGTCACCGTTCAATAGATTACTAAACCCTAAAATGTATGTAATTTGACCTCTGACCTGAGACACTTTAAAATGCCAAGTCTACGCGGGTTTTCCATCCTGGCTACAGGCTTTTATTTTCGACCTACCCTCCTTACACTGTACAAACATAATTTTGAATGTCTTTGAACTATATGAGTGTTATATTCGAGGCGTTGTTTAGGTTTAATCTTACTGGATATTGTATCTGACATTTGGTATATATTAAAAAGTGACTGTTTTAGAATGCTCTTTTATTTCTTACCCAATAAAAAAAAAACAATATATATTTCATCGGGATTGTAACTCTTTTTAAGTGTCTTTGAACCATAAATGACTAATGACTAACCGTCCCCGATTTAAATGCTGACTTTATATTAGATGGGACCCAACAATGTGGAAGCTGTGAGAGGAAGAGGACATGACAATAAAACGCATCCGTACTTGAATAATGTCTATTTTAAATTTCAGTACCGTAATAAAGTTCGTCAACAGTTTTGACACCTCGTTGAGGAGGACAGAGGTGTTAAAGCTGTTTGGATAATGTTAACTTTAACATTACGCTAAACGATTTAGAAAATAATAAAGAATTTGGCACTGTATATAAAATTAAATATTGACAAAATATATTTACGCTACCAAATAACGTGTGCGTATCTAGCACCTGTTACTAAACGGACTTATGAAATAAATAAATTAAAATTATAATACATATATATATATTTAAACTCACCTATAACCCACTCGTTAGCCACAAAACATCTGTATCACAGCACTGACTCTCCTCTTAATCTATATAAAATAATGGAAAAGGGAACGTAATTTAAATTTTCTGTTTGCCATGAGACGTCCACCGGACCTCCTATATAACTACGCCCTCGACTCGGCCAGATCTAAGGGCTCCGTGTACGAGAAACAATAACTACACACTCAGTTACCATCGTCTTGTACTCAGATTACCCTATAATATAAATAGTAGACATTTAATAGGAGAAGGAGACCCTTAGACGTGGCTTCCGACGATCACGACAGATGAATGGAAACATTTAGAAAAGAAATAAAGGACGGGTCGCGTAAAGCGTTACAAGACGATTGTAGTACAGACATCTCAAAAGGAAACAGTCTACATTATATGCAAGTTACGATTTAATATTCTTTTAAAGAATACGGTACTTACAAGTACATAGCTGAAGGAATCCGTGTGTATATTACGACTAAAGAACCGAAGCTCTTAATAATATATTATAATATATAAACAAATAGACTATTGTTATCATTATGGTGTCGCCGACGAAACAATTTATACATATGTATATAATAAAAATGTTGTGCTTATAAAAACGTAGAGCAGAAGCATGTCAGTGACTGTTAACTGACGTCGCAACTCTACCTTAGATTAAAACACCCTGTGACGCTCACGCTAGTGGCGGAAATATGACTGTGTCCAAAAAAAAGACCTAACACAATCATGGTCCAAAGAAATAAATTCGAGCCATCGGAAAACAAGGTGGCGAGCGTGACAAAATAGGACAAGACCCACCACCTTTCGAGACTATTCCTACACGCTGTATAACATAATCATTATATTTTAAATATAGATCTTTAGTCCAAACCGATGATGTTGATATGAGTTATATTTCCATCATAAAAATTCCATTATTCGAACAAAATAGATATAACATGATAAAATTAATTAAAAACATCGGTCAGGCGAGACTTCGAGATTAGATCTAATTAATTTATATTGATATATTATTGTCACCATATTACCGTGGTGAATTAATACTAAGATAATACTGTGTCGGAAACAAACGAGAGACATGGTTCATGGCGGTCGTGAGGAGACAATAAAGGATGTAAATTATAATAAGTTTTCGCCCCGACCCCTTACATCTACATAAGATAACTGTTACAAAGTGTTCATAACATTGTGCCAACAACAGTCGGCTTCGCTGTTTTCCCCTGAGCCTCGGGAAAGCCAGTAAAGACGACAGATACAAAAATAATACAAACATTTCCTTACCTCCTACGTTATTTATATGTGATAATTTATTATCATTAAATGAACTAGAATACTATACTAGAAATTCTTACAAATTAACTCATCTCTGTAACAAAGAAAGCGAGACCTAGCTGCTGACACATGTAAGTAGAGTATTTCGTCTAGGGATTAGTAAATACGACATCTTTATAATAATTATCAGTTTCTACTTTACTGGGACATTCATAATATTTCGTTACGATATCTATTTACAAGTTATTTTTTATATAAGTGTTATCAGCTTCGCATCTCAACTGATACATTGATCTGAATCAACTGAAGTCGCTGTAAGTTTCACTCGTTTAGGCCAAGGATGTTTTGCGTACTTTGTACATGCATATTTATTTTAATCTATATGTATATCTCTTATAAAATTGACTTACAACTTTGCTTGACATAATTTACTTTTAACTCACGATATATAATAAAATATAAAAACAAATTATCACAATCGTACATTCAATGATATTTATAAAGTATTATTGTAATAAATAGAAACGGGAACGAAATTTAAAATTTCAACAATGATGTTAAACTAGCCTCTAAAGACAGGAAATCTTGCGATCGTTATGAAAATACAAATAAAGTATATGTTGCTAGCCTTCTGTATGATATATACCGTCTTACAATAACGTATGTCCGGTCAGTTATAACAACAGTAGATGTTAATCTACCCTACGAATGCTTCTACCGCTAGCTACCAGCTCTAATCAATAACTATGAGACGAAAGTGACTTTATTTGATTATACTGAATCAAACAATGCCGCGTATCGTCTAAATTGCGTCGTATAGTAGCTTTTCGTGGATTCTTCATAGTCCTTCAAGCAAATGGGTGTAGAGTGACAGGTTCGAAGTCATCGTTTGCTGGTCGAGGGGGGACTCGGTGTGGGGGTGGAGGAGGCGCTGGTGGTAGCAGGCTCGTTCCCTCCGGCATGTACACATTAGTTACACGCCCCTTAAACAACAGAATCATCAAATCGTGCCCTCATAGTTCCGTGGCGTGAATATTGGTAAACAAATAAAAAACTAACCTGACTTTTATCGTATTTGAATATACCCTGGAATCTGTTCTGCCTTCTCTCCATGGGTTCTCCTACCATCGTAGCGCAGCTGTAGTTGGGATTGTGGAAGGAAATGTGTCCGCTTGACTCACGGTAGTTTTCCTTTATCTCACCGTCACGATTGCGCCGCATTTTAACTATTAAGAAAAGCAACAGTTCATATAAATACATATTTAAATCTGATTCATACCAACCCTGAACAGCTTCGTACTTACAGCACACGAAAGCAGTTGTTAATATTGCAAGAATTATAAAAACTGCAACCGCCACTCCAATTATAATACTTCCGATATTAGTAGATGGCGCTGTTGTGGGGTGCATTGCAATTTTGTTACCGATCTCGATGTCCATGTAGTCATAGAATGAAGGGTAGTGTGCTGGCATACGTAAGTCAACGCGGAGTTTTGGAGCTTAACAGAAAACAGTTCAACGTTACAAACTATGGCGAAATATTTTCAGTAAGAAGATATTAACATGACTTACTTGTTGAGCAAACTTTATCATCAAAAGCGTCTGGACAAGCGCAAACGTAATCATGTCCTCTAAACAAACACAAATGTGAGCATCCTCCGTTATTTTCCTTGCAAGGGTTCCAGCCATGTTGTTTCTCAGAAGACACAGCTTTAATTTCCATGACCATCTCTAAATCTGTCCGTATTGCCGTCACGTTTTTACCAGTTCTCTTATCAGCTCTCATTACTGATTTTTTATACCAATCGGTCCAATAAATGTAGTTATTAAACTAAAAACAAGTTAAAGATTTATTCGTAGACCCGTTTAAAGTTTTATTTTGTTAAGGCTCTGTTCTGAATTCTGGAACTTAATTAACGAAAAACAATTTCATAATTTACCTGCGTCATTCCGAATGGATTCTTAGCTTCAGGTATAAGTTGAACCCTATGCTGACCGTTCAAATCGGACGTGTCGATTCTGTCCTTTAGGGCATCTGTCCAGTAAAGCCGCCTGTCTTTATAATCAATTGTTATCCCGTTGGGAAACCCTAAGTCATGATTTACTATAATTCTTCTTTGACTACCATCCAAAGAAGCTCTTTCAATGTTAGGACTCTCACCCCAGTCGCTCCAGTATAGGTATCTAAAATAAAGTGATCATTAGATCTTCTTCTCTGTTCATGATCTTGAAAAAAATTAATGCATTAATATATGATGTAGAAGTTAACTTACCCCTTAGCAGGGAATAAAGCCAGAGCTCTAGGTTCCGTAAGGCCAGTAATTAGGGTTTTTCTTGAGGAACCATCAAGTCTTGCTACTTCCACGACCTACAAGATTTTTATTATAAATAATTTTAATTCTTACAAAGGATAAAATGGTATTATCTTTGCTGATTCCCAACCTTGAAGTCATTATCGGTCCAGTAGATGTTATTCGCAATCCAGTCTACTCCCAATCCGTTAGGTGTATCGAGGCCAGTGTTCACGATGACTCTAGAATCGCTCATATTTTCCATATCTATAGATCTAAAATATTATGCATATTATTTAATAACGATTCACTACACTAAATAGTTAAAAAACTCTACATCAAATACTATTTTCCTAACCGTATCTCATTATTATAGACATCAGTGAAGAATATCAATTTCCGTTCCCAGTGATAATCCACGGCGACTGAATTTTGTATATCCTTGACTGGCAGCGTAATATCCCACTGCTCAGGGGTGTCTAATGATATCAATGCAATACTTCCTCTGGCAGCGAATACAAGGAAATTATCGGGATGTTTCTTACATGTTTTAGGATTAATTTCCGACTCATTCCTAAATAATAATCCTGTAGGACACGCACACGTGTAGCCTTGGGGTGATCGTAAACAGAGGTGAGAACACCCACCATTATTTTTGCCACAAGCGTTTTCTAAAATGTGATCGCCCTGAAATAAAATAAAAAAATTACTAAACTTTCTTATACGTTTTAGATATTATTGAAGTTTAACAACTTCAAAACTGTTAACCTGTATAGCTCTTATGTCCATAAGTCCTTCAAGATTTTCCCTTATCTTCAATTGTTCTCTTCCATTGGACTTGTCTGCTCTATGCAATGCTTTTGTCTTCCAATCAGTCCAATAAATGTGTTGTCCAACGATCACGATACCATACGGATACGGTACCTGAGTGAGGAGAGTGCGACGATCGTGTCCATTAAAATTTGAGCTTTCTATGGTCAAAACCTTAGCGTCATTCCAGTATAGACGGCTTTCGATTCTGTCGATTGCTAGTCCGTTCGGCCACTTGATGTTGTTATCGACAATAATTCGTCTAAAATATAAAAAAGGTAAAAACACAGCAACTAGAGGTAGTGAAATAAAAATGCGTTTTAAAAATTCTCACCTGTTTTTTCCGTCCATGTCAGCTCTCTCGATTTTCGCTGAAGTGCCCCAATCAGACCAAAACATGAAGCCGTAATCGTAATGCAACGCTATAGCTCGCGGAGAATCTGCGAAGAACATGTTTATAAGCTCTCTATAATTATTAATCTTTTAATAATAGCTATTTCATATATTTACCTAATCCAGTCCACACAAGAACTTTTCTATTCGTGCCGTTAAGTTCTGCTACTTCGATACTATTTCTTCCACCGTCAGTCCAATAAATCTATTTAAATTTTTTTGTATATTTAGCAAAAATTGTTTTTTGTATTAAAATCTAAAATACATTGAATGTGTATAAATGTCACCTTTCGGCCAGCGGAATCTATAGCTATTCCATCAGCAGTATGAAGACCTCGTCCAATGATAGTTTCATTTTGATGACCTTCTTTGTTAGCCCGTTTTATTTTGCGTTCCCCGGTATCAGTCCAATATATAAGTCCTAAAAACATGCGAAGCATAGATATATATTTTTTACATAAGTAGAAAGTGTTTATATTTCCTATTATTATTTTTACCAGTTCTCTGATCGACGTCTACTCCAAGAGCGTTCTTTAGAGCAGGTAACGGCAGAACAACATCAACGAGGTATGGGACATCTAAAGACACAATACGTATATCAACGCGATGAGCAAAGATTAAGAAGTTGATTGGTCCGTTGGTACAAATTCTGCCATCAGTCTGCAAGTAACAATATTATAAAAATAATTTAACAAATTGGAAAACTATTTCTAATGCTGACAATGAACGGTTACTTACGCTTAATTTAATGCCAATAGGACAAGCGCAACTCCGCCCCATTGGTTTTAATAAACATAAGTGTGAACAGCCGCCGTTATTGTAACTGCAGCTGTTAATAAACAAGACGCATTGAATTTTAAGTCATTATTTGAAGTTTTTATTACGGCATACAAATTTTTTTTGCTTACGGATTTCTACTGCTCATCCGTTCCTTGTGAAATACCCTCACATCCATGAGCCCTTCGACACCAGCTCCTAATGTTCTCCTTTGTTTTCCAGTATACTTGTTTGCGGCTTGGATTGACTGAGTGTTCCAGTCGGTCCAAAATACCTCATCACCGTATAAATCAAGCCCGAAAGGATGTGTTAGATCTTGACCTTCATAAAATGTAGTAAAGCAATTTAGAATTACAATGTTTTTTTAATATTTAAAATTCTTACAAAACCTTACGTGAGCAGTACCTATTAAAACAGTACGACCAGTGCCATCTAGATTAGCATATTCAATAGTACGATTACCACCATCGGTCCAATATATTCGTTTGTTTGGTAAATCAAGCGCAAGGCCATTCGGCCACGTCATGTCACCAAAGATAAGACGTTGTCTATTGCCACCATCCATATCTGCGCGCTCGATGCAGGGCGAAGAGCCCCAGTCGGACCAATACATTATACCACCTAAACCAAAGTGTTTATGAGTTTTCTTACCGATGTTATAATACGTTTTATTCTTGCCCGACTTACCGATAGGATCCAGCACGATATCTCTAGGTTTGTCAATATTTTCCCAAGCCAACAGGGTCCGCATGCTACCATTTGCATTTGCTACTTCAATTCGGTTAGTCCCAGCGTCGGTCCAATATAATTTATTTGTTAGCCAATCATAAGCGAGTCCGGCCGGGGATACTAGCAGAAAACATATAATCATAAATATATTCCTACAAACTAAGCTATGGAAGAAACTATGATATTTTGTCTACTTACTTAAGTTTGAGCCAACAATAATAGTTTGATGAGAACCATTCAAGAATGCTTTATTAATCGTGTCCTTTTCTACATCAGTCCAAAATATAGAATTGCTGTTGTGATCCCAGTCTAAAGCTACAGCGGACTTAATATTTTCAACTGGTATAACCTAAAGAAATCAAAATCTAAATATGTAGTAAATTCAAATTTTAAATGTAAAATAAAAAAAATGTTTACCATATCCAAGGAGTCCATATGCTTTCGTGGATTTAATTGCTTAAGTCGTATATCCTTCCGATGAGCGTAGAGAAGTAACTTCTCTGGAGTTTCTTCACAGGTTCGTCTGAAAAAGGAACCTTTAATAGAATTTACACTTTTTATTTCGGAGTATCAATTAGAGGCTCAGAGAGGATTCGTCATAGATGAGCATATTAGTGTCTTTAATAAGATAAAAATAAGTTTATATTACCCGTCCGAATTAAGGTTGAACCCTACAGGGCAGCGACACGTTCTTTCAGACGAAGCTGGGAGGCACATGTGAGAACAGCCGCCATTGTTGACGCAACGATTCTTATACGAGCGCTGACGTAGTGGGTGGAAGCTAGACGTAGAGCAGTATATTTTATTTTCATACAAACACAAATTCTGTATATATTATTATTATTTATTACTACTTGCAAATTAATTTTTCAATTTTTGTAGTGTTTTAATTATTCTTCGTACCTCTGTATATCCATGGGGACGTATAAACTCGCATGGACAGTCTGCATGCCCATGCCAGTTTTCTTATTGACAGTTGAAATACTCTTCGTGTGCCAGTCGGTCCAGTATATGGCGTCTTCAAACAACGTTAATGCAAATGGATGGGGTAAGCCCTTGTTTATAATCTGTATAATAAAGATATAGTTTTCTATACTTAAAGAGTAGGATTAAATTAACATCCGTAAAATTGTGAAAATTCCCAACGAGTATTTTTACTCTATTTCTGACTCGTATTTTAATAATTTATGTGCTTACGCGCTTTCTATCCAATCCGTTGAAGGATGCTTTTTCAATAACATGATGTTTAGCATCGGCCCAATAAATTGTGGATTCAGTATAATCAATGGTCAAGCCGTTGGGCCAAAATATGTTATGGACTATAATGCTCTTGCGATTATCACCGTCCATATTTGCCCGTTCTATTTTCGGATTAGGTCCTAAAAGAAAAGTTATATTACGATATTTTAAAATGAGAGTGAATGAGTAATTTGTAATTATGTACTCAAAAAACACAGTTTAGTTTATTAAGTTGGCAAAAGAGAAACTTTAAATAAATATTAAAGAAATCATTACCCCAATCAGTCCAAAAGACTAGAGCATCTCCGGGATGAACAGCTATAGCTCGTGGCTTGTCGACGTCACTAGCGGCGAGAACTGCTCGCTGGGAGCCGTCCAGCGTGGCTACCTCCACTCGTCTCGTGCCAGAGTCTGTCCAGAAGAGAAGATCATGGATCCAGTCCACGGCTAAACCACCTGGTGTTTCTATACCCCACCTAACCACATCTGGAAGAAGCATGAAATAAAAATTTCCATACTAACAAATCACTACCCAACGTTTGGTACCGTTTGTTAATATGTCAACTTACCCGTCATATTGTTACTATCCAACGGCGCAACCCTTATAACTCTCATGTTATTTTCAGTCCAAAATACAAGGTTTTTCTTATAATGATAGTCTAGAGCCATAGCCTTGTGTAATCCTTTTAAAATTGACATGTAGTTTTCTCCAGTTAGCCAGACCTAATAAATGTATGAAACGTCCAGCTTTACTGTTTCATTAAGAAATGAATAAGAAATGTTGATGTTTTAAATTATCGAACCTGTCGTATTCCAACACCATTAGAAAACAATAAAGTGGGGGACTCCCCGGTAGCCTTACAAGACCGGGCATCAGGTCTCAGCACATATCCAGTCATACATCCACACATATAGCTGCCGAGGGTATTTGAACAGGTTTGTGAGCAAACTGGGTCCTGTTCGTACATGCACTCGTCTATATCCTGACAGCTGCAAAGAAATTTTAATATAAACACAAAGATGTTTGGACCAACGTTGTAATCAATCAATCAATCACTATTGAGCCCACCTATAACCGTTATTATCCAACAAATAACCAATAGGACATGCGCAAGCTGGTAAACCATCAAATGTTGTAATACATTGTCGTTCACATTTGTCATCTGGCCTACACTTTCTTTTTGTGGGACATTTCTCTTCGTCGTCTCCTTGAGGACAGTCCTTCATACCATCACACACGTGTTTCCTATTTACACAGTTTCTGAATGCATCGCTTTTAATTGATTTACACATGTATTGATCCTTCTCACAAAATACTTCACAGTTCAATTCGTCTTCTCCATTGCTGCAATCCCTGAGTCCGTCGCAGAGCCAAGTTTTCTAAAAAAAAACATCCGCGATTGTCAGCGAAGCTTTTTAAAATACATTAGACTCTCCATACCAATTGAGACTTCAAAATTTTAAATACTGTCTCTATATCTGTTTGTATTTAATGTCATACCGATATGCATCTCCTGTCGATGCAGGTATACTCGTCGCCGGTGCAGTTCCTGACTCCATGCGGTTCACAGCTCACTTCATCATCACCGTCCTCACAGTCGCGCTCCGCATCGCACTTCCAACGCTCCGGTATGCACTTACCATCCTTGCATCTGATTCGTTTTACGTAAAATTTATTTAATAAACCTTTATAATATCTTGAAAAAAAAAATCTAAGTATTTTCTAATTTGGCACTAATCGAATATATTTCTGATTTTGTTTCCATAACTTGTTTGTCAGTGAATGTTAGTGTGAAATTTTATTATTAAATCCAATATTATATCTCATATTGGTGTACTGACTTGTATTCAGATGAACTGCAGCTTCCGGGAAGGACAGGACAGGAGTCCTCATCAGTCCAATCACCGCAGTCATTGTCGCCGTCACATTGGAAATCTTTCCTCACACACTTCTTGTTGTTGCACTGGATCTCATTCTCACCGCATTGTAACAGTTCCACGGCTAACGAATTCAAATTGTTTACATCAAAACAAATACACACACATAATACATCTTAAGTAACTGATGATATGCCAAACCTGTAAACGTCTAGCTAAATTTTATTTAAGTTAATGTTAAACATCATTAAAAAGTCGTATTTAGTTAGCGCTATTCTAATTTGTCGCTAATAGGTGAATATTTCTTTGTTTCTTACGACATTCGGATTCGTCTGAGTTATCAGGGCAGTCGGCTTCCTTATCACACCGCCAGTGAAGAGCCAGGCACTCTCCAGTCAGGCAGGTGAACTGGTTGTCTCGGCATCTTCGCAATAATTATCAGATTGTATCATGGTATTTTATGCAGCGTTAGTCAGGTGCTGTGATAAGTTCACATTTTAAATACCAAAGGATAATTTAAGAAAAATATACATTTTATTTGATATTTAGATTATAAAAACCGTAATGTATGGCAAGGTAGAAAATATTTCGTTTCATATCTCACAGACTTGAGGTATCGAAATATAATAAATTAAAAAATAATAATAATATTGGACAAGGTTGAATGTGATAAGGCATTTTGTTTTTTTGAAATAAAATATTTTTCCGAAATAGAAATATGCGGTAAATACAAGCGAATAATTAGTTTTTTTTAACTATTGTTCCTGTTGTAGTATAGAGCAACTTAAAAAAAAATAATAAAACGTTGAGAAATTTGTTTTTTTATTTATAGAAAGAGTAATTATTTTTCTCGGTAAAAGTCGCGGATACACCTAGTATTTCGCATACTTTGTAAGGAAATTTTAAAACATGTAAATTTTGAATCTGGGTTTTTGAAAGAGAATAGATAAATTGTGTTTACAATATATGATAATTTTAAAGGTCGATTCTTCCCATGCGCCTTGAACCTGCACTATCTCAATGACTAGCGACCTCTCGTCTCACTCGTAAACAACGCATCATCTCTTACTGATACATCGCACAGAAAATAATTTTGATTTCTTTTTCAATCACAATAGTTTCTGGGACTTTATAAAAAATAATGTTGGCCCAGAGAGCTTTGTCCATCGCCTTTTAAGAATCCTCATTTTATTTCAAATAAATCTGTAAACTATTAATTATCGTTAAAGTTGCGGTCGTAACTTAACCTTCATTCAATTGTGATTCTGTCAAATGACTTTTGTTACAAGATTTTTATTTATCCGTCTCTACATTTGGTTTAGTTGCTGTCGCTCTAAAAATCTCGTACTAAATGTTCAAAGTAAAAACAAAATAATCATTTATTTAACGAGTTATTCCAAGATAATTTATATGTCTATTTACTATCGTTATGAGTTAAACAGCAGTAAATAAATTAAGCACTTATTATAATCAAATTATATCATTATTTTTGTTTACACTCTGTTGTTATACGATCTATCATAACACATAATAAAATTGAGAGGTCACCCTAGACGAAGGGGATTGGAGTTTGACAAGGAAGCGAGATGAGAGCTGGGGAGCGAGCTATTATATGCAATCTATGAGATTCAACGACTTTATTAGCTTTGTTTGTTCAAGTAACGATAATGATGTCTACGTGTTGAGAGAATGTAAACTACACCTTGTAGCATCAAGTACTTCATAAACTACGTACTTTTTAGTCACACACAATTTTTAATTATTAATGAATTTTTACATAATAACGGTACTCACTTTCCTTTGGGGCAATGGATCTCGTCAGAGTTGTCTCGACAGTCATCAGCCCCATCGCAGACCCAGTCCTTATCTATGCACAGTCCGTTGCCACATTGGAACTGATCTGAGGTACAATTCGTCACACCTCCTGTATAAACATTAAGTATTTATGAAACTCCATTCGTGGAAGGACTATCTGTGTTTCGGTCATTCAAGTTCGGCTTAAAAAAAATATACACTTAAGCCACATATGATAAACGACTTAGTGTCTTGAATTAAAAACAACGTTTGGCTCCTTTAAATGTTAAATTTTTGGTTTATGTTAATTTTCCTAAAATCCTCTACTGTACCACAATGAGTTTCATCGGAGAAATCGTCGCAGTCGTTGTCACCGTCACAGATCCACTCGATGGCGATGCAGACCCTGGTATTAAGGCAAATCGTTCGGTTGTCGTGCTCGTCGCAGGACGGAGTGCAGCCAGCCTCGTCCTCAGCGTCCACACATTCAACTTTGCCATCACAACGTTTCTCCATGGGTATGCACTTGCATGATGTCTGATCAGTCATAGTTATTTAATCAGCAGTGAGTTTTAATATTCTCAGGGGAAGTAAAAATAACACGTTTTAAGGTACAAAAACAAAGCTTAATTCAAATATCTTTTGAATTTCACATAGTACAAAAGATGGTACTGACCTGACACGAAAAAAAATCTTTGGAGCATGATATGTGACAGCCACCGTCGTCGTCATCTTCGAGGTCATCGGCGATCACATAGGATCCTTTGGAACTAATGCGGCCGTTCGCTATAAATGTATATAATATTATGAGATGAAACATTCAATTCCTCTAATACTTCAACTATCACACCAAAACCAATTGATCACCAACAACTGCCATGAACTAAATTGAGATTTCTTTCAACCCAACTCGGACTTAAAGCTTAACGGTTGTGTTACATTTTTACATATTCATTTTATCGGAGTTCCTTAAATAGAATTCCGCGTTTTTAATCTCGATGCAATGTAAACATTCACCATACATAACTGTGTGAGCACTTATATACAAAGAGTACTTACGATGCCAGCCGTCTACTCGAGTATGAGGGTTGTGGGGTCGGAAGCCGGGGACTTGCATTGGGCCGGGGAGCCCGATGGCAGGCGGCTGGTAAGGAGGCACGCGACCGATAGCTGAACGAGGGTCCGGTACTTCACCAGTTCCGTTGGGAGTTCGTTGGGCTGACACTGCATCCTCACCGTTAACGTGTCCTAAGAAATTAGCTATTAAAACATTTATTCATTCGTAATCACAATTATTTTAATCATAAGTGAAAAATTTTGAAAATTTACTGGTATGTTTACTTTAAAATATAGTTGCCATTTGTTTTGTTTCTTTATGTGGTAAATCTTAGCTGTAATTAGCTTGGGTATTATCTGACTGAGCGGGACTGCATCCCTCACACATATTAATAATCATTAACAGACAACACTGGTCGACTGAGATCGAATTGTTTAAAGCCTAAAATGTTTAGGATTTACTACGCGATTTTTTATTACTATAAAACTACATAATCCCGACGATTCGGTTCCTTTACAGCAACCTTGATCTCGGGCAGACGAGATGTGTCACCCCTGACATATATTAATTTTATTTAAATGTCTCTCGAAAATCTCAGATCTCATTATTTTAAGGCCTTTCTTAATTGACTGTAGTAACTTACCATGTATCGTTATAACGACGACCGTTATCAAGACGGCCTGGAACATGGTGATGTGCTTCATGTTGGCTGCTCTAAGTGACATGAGCTGAATCTTCATCCAATATCATCCTCGCAGGCTGCAGCATGATGCGTCCACACTACACGCTTTACCACCTATGAACACAGTCTTTAGTTGGCGGAAACTCTACCTCGTTATTTACTAAGCATTTTGCAATATAAAGTTTTGTGGAACATAAATAGTTATGCATTAAAATGCAATTACACTTTTGTAAATTTATGTGATATGACGTGAAATTTTTCGTTAATTAGGAGGCTATATTTGCGTTATTCAATTGCTTTGTTCAGAAATGTTGTTAAAGCCTAGAAGATTGAAGTTAAAAGGCCTAAAGAATGTCTTATTTTTAACGCCTCTATATGTAACAATCAGCAAAAATTTTTTATGAATAACGAAACAATAAATTCAAAACCCAATCCCGTTGACGGCAAATTGAAATAAGTTAAAAAAATACAGCTTAACGTTGCTAAGGGTAGGCTGTGTGTGTATATAATGGCCAATATGTTAACATACAGTGTCATATATTATAATAAGATGGCAGTGACTGAACCATTAATTTAATTTAACATTATTGTAATTATTACGTAAAAAATATTTCATCATGAAACGATATAGCTTGATATATAGAAATTTTAAGGACTTCCCTTTGGTTTTCTTCTCGTTTTCAATCAATTAGAATCTAATTTGATAAAAAATACATTATTATTGATTTAAGAACGTAAAATATCAAATTATATAACGTTTTAATAAGGAATAACTATCATGTCTATAATTTTTATATATTGATTTATTGCTTAAAACAAAGATCGCCTTTTTGGTAATATCAAACGGTTGGATGAAGTGATAAAAGATTTCCTTTATATGTGGAAGTAATGCTGGCCATGTTGAAACCTGGCATGTAGCTGTGAGCATGCGCGTCTGTTACTTGTTGAACGCCCATTCAGATATCGCTGGCAAGCTCCGTTCCCACCGCGTATCAAATTCATACGTTACCTAATCTCACCCGTTTCACACAGCTAAAAATACCTCCATATACACCTTATTTATATACACTTCTATTTTTACAGATAGTTAAAAAAAAAGTATCAACTAATTGTATCGTTTTCATTATCAATGAACGAAATCAATGGCTATTTCTCTAAGCGGACTGTTTTATGTACTTGGCATGATATTTTAACAGATAATATCGGTCAGTAAGTTGTTTGAGTGCCATCTGTATAAGACCTTATGGAAACAGTTGATATTTTTACGCAGAATTTTAATTCAGCCATTGATGACGTATTTGATCAGATCTCAGTCGATGTGGTAGGCTTTCGAGTTATATATATCAATATTAATTTAACTTTCTTATTATGACGCATCGCTACCATTAATAAACTCTTAACTTCAAAATATGTTCTGATTTTTCGCTTTTTTTGTCTCTGTTTAAGTTATCTTATAATTAATAAAAAACACACACTGATCTATTTTTAATATTTATTGATTTTTTTAGCCGTTTTCACATGTATCCGAGTAGAGTCTTAAAATAACTGAATGTATATATGACATTATCAAAGCCTTACTGTAATATATAATCATCTTAAATAACCTTATCACAATATTTACCGTGTAGCTAGCAAAGCGTTCGATCAATATAGAAGCCTGCGCGCCGCCCACGCCCGTTACCCTCCGCTACCCTGCACTACCCCCGCGCTACCCTCCAATTAAATGACCCTGAAATCTTTTTACAACGTCAAACCCATAATTATTGTTTAAAATATATAATATCATACATCATAATTTGAGCGATTAACTCAAATGTATATACTTTATATATATATAAACATATTTTTATAATTTTCTTGTAAATAACTACGGCTTACTTTGATTAGTTATTCTTTATAAACGTGGAATGGTCTTTATTTTTTATATAAATGATATATTTCATCGTTGTATGAGCATTATAGAAATTAAAGAAATAAATGGACTTAATAGATAAGTAAAAAAAAAATATCCCATACTGACCTGAAGGTCAGCCGACACAGGGCATGCCAGGACACAGAACTAGCACAGCACAACAGCACAGCACAGCACAA
>DVQP01000743.1:0-19743 GCA_018231745.1 Danaus eresimus
TTATATATATATATATAGTTATTTCGAAAGCACGTTAATTATTTTATAGTATTTGTGTTGTTCGTAAATCTTAATTAACTCTAAGATTACGATCTCGTAAAATCAACCATATTAGTAACTGATAGCTATGACTCTAACTTACTTGCTGTTATTTATTGACTGGTCGTTTAATGCCGATGGGATAACAGTAAAATAGAATAAATTATTGTCTCGACATCAAAATTCCATACTAAATGTATAATGTACTCATAAAAGTACACAATTTTCATTGCTGTTGAAATTTCGGTAATGTTATTCAAATATATAGCATTCATCAATCTACTGTGAGGATTAATTCAGCGGCCGGCGCTCGATGCTACATAAATTAACAACCTCACACTTCGCATCCTATAATTAAAACATAAATTTATATAAAACGTAGGTGCATTAAACGGAAACAGGCACCGCAAATGGAAATTCTAACCACAGCATGCAGTTAAGATTATAATCTTAAAGAGTATTAATCTCACTCGATTTGGAAAGTCAACGTCTTAATCTCTACTTTCAGCTTCATTATCGTTTGTCGCATAAAATATATGTTGTCGAAAACACGTGCGTGTGACTGTCACAAGCTGGGAGACGGTGACTTTAAAACTATCACGTGATTATTGATCAAACTTTTCAATTGAAGTTTATTATCAAACGGCTGGCATATATTGCAATATTGTCTTTACAATACTCGTAATAAAATGGGCAGTCGACGACAAAACATCGAACACGCTAAAAAGAACATCAGTTCCAGTAAAAATTAAAATTCCTCGTTCCTATTATTAAAAAAAAAACATTTCCACGACCATTGATCCTTCACAATGTACGACTGTATTCGTGAATAATTCAAAGTTAGTAGAACAAAAAAGTTGAGATAAAATAAGAAATATCGGTCGCCTTTAGCATTTTAACTAGGACGCGTTTTACTACTAAATTCGAAATTCTCTTAACACTAAAATATATTATAGTATTTGTATTTCTAGACAGATTTTACAAAGAAAACGTGTTCAAGATATCTTATACATAATGTAATAAAATTTATATAAGCTGTGGTTTTATTGCCGATTATATTGTCATATGAAACCGCAAAGTATTGAGAACACAAATTGACAATGCTATACAATAATTTAAACTACATGTATTCTATTCTTTATTACATTCTCATAAACATTACTATTTAGGGTTGCAAATATAATATAATATGCAATCTATATACATGTGTCGTTGCATATATATATATACAAAGACTACGAGTAAAATGTGACTATTTTTTATTAATTTCGTTTAAAACATTTACAAAAAAATCTTTGTATTTTACACTTCTTGATTCTTTGGAAGAATAAATGAATTCAGCTGGAAACAGTCAATGCATTCCCAAATTTATCGATACTGTCACGTTCTACTAAATCGTAGAAGACATAAGGGGCACTTTTATTGAACTACGTAATTTATACATATTTTACAGGCAGTTAAACGTTTCACAAGAATCTAATATAATTCGAAATGGTCGAGTTCTGATACTTCCCATAATGTTCGGTATTGCATAACGTAATAAATGTCTCTTAAGGTGATATAAAATGTCTTGTTTTAATAATATTTTAATAAAACAACTTTACTTTTTTATTCCAAATGAAAAATGGTCTTCGTGATAATGAATGTAGAAGCTCGTATGGAAAGTGTCTTGAACTTTTTTTATGATATAGTACCATTCACAGTAAATTACAGAAGTTTTCAGTTTAACTAAACAATAACCTCATTGCCAAATTATATACTAGTATAATGAGATAATTATTTTCGCTCTACTAATTCATTAAATTGAATTCATGAGTATACTTTTACATTAATATTTTATTCTGTATCAAGGTATAAATAGCGTCTATTTGTAGAATAAATTCCTTATACCATAGACAATTCTATTAATTGTAACAAAGCGGCTGTCTGCACTTGTAGTGATTCTCAGACGCTCCCTAAATACGCGACTAGGGAATGACTCATTTGTTGTTTTGTATCGTATCACTTGATGCTACAGCAACACGAAATTGCTCAACGAAGAACTGCTTACGACCTAATTCGACACTTCGAATGTAAATTTCATTTCAAATTACAAAGTTTATATGAAATTATACACCGTATATTATAATGATATACAAAAAGCAAGCTTTAGCTGATTTATTAAGTTTTTTTATTTATTATTTTGTATATTAATCTTCATTTGCAGTCAAACTACTATCGAATCAAGTAATCCGGGAAACACGATACACTATAGCCATTGGGCTTCAGTCGGTTAATATTGAAAAAGTTAGTGGCTTAACATAAGGAAAATTTAATGATTCCCAAGAAGCCTTAAAGATTGTAGCGGTTTAATCCGATATGCTGTGAAAGTTGGTGGCTTAGATACATGCAACCATATTTTATAACAATTATCTCGAGATATAATTAGCGAAAGGAGTAACGTAAGAGCTCCATAATCAATTTGAATACAAAGTAAATTACAAGTAACATTTTATAAATTTAATTCAATTTTCATACTTTTTATTATGCTCAAATTTTAAAAAACGATGCTTTAATATTCGTTAACGTTATATTTCCGAAATATGCAATACCATTCTTTGTTAGTCGTGTGTATACATTTCCGTTGAAGCCTAGAAAACTACGAAGCGACATTTCTATACGTTAGGTTTCCCAAAAAGCTTAAAAAAACAAGTGATGATATTCGTACACATTACATTTCGCAAAGCGTTCAAAACAACACATCCTACTTTTTCACCAGGAACTTTTCTAGTCGACATGACTTTACACTACATTAATCTTTCGACTTTTAAGTTACCGGGTTCTTCTGTTAAAATCTTTTCTGCTTGTGAATAGTTTCACCATAAATCTTGCCTAAAAGTTTTCAAGATTATTTTATAGTATTAACAAAAACGTTATTTAAATAATCATACATAAATTTGAATATGAGTTTTTTTAAATTAAAACGATAAAATACTTCTATTCATAAAATATAAATGGATTCAAGGTCCTTAAAATTTTGTTTTAAGGTTTCAGGGCTTTTTTCTTTTAAAAATGTACTTTTAAGTAAGAGGTAATAGTGAGTATATTTAATGGTCATTGATAATCTCTCCCAAGTTAATCTTTTTAAGCAATGCAACATGCACAATCCAGTAATAAAATGTACCGCTATATATCAGACTGATATAATTATACGCCCTTGTGAGTCCTTCTCAAAGTAAAGTCGTGACGCAGAAAGCCTTCATGACCCTTGCACCTGCAGCATTGTATCGGCTACTATAAGAGACATAACTTTACGTAGCCCCCAACCTTTCTCCTATGAGTATTTATTTTTTCGATTAAAGCTGACTTCAACGAAATCTTGTTTGAAATTAATTGCATTCCACAAGGCAGAGTCTTGAGAGAACTGGGCATACGAATGCGTTTTATTGCATATCCAACATTCTTGTATATTTCTATTAGTACCATTTAGCTTGCATTCCTTTCCGTTCAGTTTATTATAGAATTTCCATTAATCACAATATTTCATATTAAGAAAACTATCGAAAAAATCGCGTAACAACTAAAATGTTAAATTTGAAAACAGGTTTTTTTTTCTTCCACTTATCATTACGTAAAGGTTGGTTAAAAAACCACCCACGATGCGAGCATCGTCCTCGTCCTTTGGGAGCCAAGGCCGTCCAACAATGAATAGCACTTGCTTTCTTATTGCAATCCGATATTATTCAATTTTACTACCTTTATATAGAACTAGTTTCCTCAGGCCGCCTAGAACACTGGGGGATTGAATCGTTATTTTATATAGGACTCGAAGGTTTTATTCTCTATATGATAATCAAGTCTATTCACTTTTATAGTTAAAATACATTCCGTATTCCGTACTATATTAATTAAATAGCTGAAGGTTAACAAGTAGATTTGATTACAAAGCATTTGTGTACTTTAAAATCTATGTTATCACAGTTCAAACTAAAGCATTTTAAATCATTGAATGATGGGATTCATTAATAATTGTCACAGTTAATTCGTTGTCTCCAACATTGTGCTAATCACCGAGGTACTATAGAGCTCAGAAAGACATTTAGGTTTGACAGAAATATATTTTGTCTCTTCGATTACAACACTTATTTTTTAACCGCTATCTAGAATTTAAATAGAGCTCAGTATAAAGCCATGTTTTATATACATTTGTGTAATAAACATTTTATAAAATCACATAATATATTTTTATAGCGGAGAGCAGCCTGTCCGATTTTGCAGCGCGCAAAATTCATTACACGGCCGCTAATCCCCTCAAAAAGGATCTTTTCACAGTGGACACGAGGTAATCAATATAAAAACATTACACAATATTAAATGCTAAAATAAAAGCAATTATTTACGTAGATCACTTCTTTACAGTACTGAATGTTATTAAATGAAAAAATTAAAAGTCATTAATTTTGCAGACCAGCAAGCTTACGTAACTTGTACGATAAGGCTACGGCTGCTTGCGTAACAAATTCTATACTCGACCAGCTAAGAAGAGATTCACAACATTCCCCATACCTGCTCTGCACACCTGTACTCAGTACTAAAAGACGTCGCATTTGTCAGAGGGTAGATGTTGATATTGAAACACGCATTGTAAGTACACATTAAAGCTAGAATTTTATTTCCTTCTTGGGACATATGATATGTAATCTTATCAATCTTTTTAGCCAACAATAGTGGAACATCTAAGGAAATGGACTTCCAAGGAGGCGGTAGGCGATATAACGGCACTGCCGGATGCATCGATGCGCATCGCAAGTAGTGTGACTCTCACTCCTGACGAATTATCTGAATGTGACTCCGGTGATGATGAGCCCATAGATCATAGATTACCGAGTCCCGATGAACAGCTTAGAATTATAGCTTCCAAGTAAGATATTCTCAATAATATATATTTTTTAGATTTCATACCTTTACTTTTGTCGTACCTCTAAATATTTGTACCAAATAAGATTTTTTGTTGCAAGAAACAGTTTTTTAATATAAAACCTATTTAATGTCATCTCCCACGACTAAATTGGCAGTCCTTATCTAATTACAACTTAGGAAATGTTATATGCATATGGAATCCTAAGGTCGCTTGAAATAAAAAGCATTACACTAAAAAAAAATTGATTCGATTATTCAAGTAAACTTTAAAAAGTTGAAACCAATTTTGGGGACAAAAAATTAATGGCTCACTTATTTTTAGAAACCAGGTTAAAATTTTATGACAATTTTGACGAAATATACAATTGTGACGCAGACATTTTTATATTTACGAATTTCAGGTTCCCTCCTGAAGTAGTGGCTATAGACACGTCGGGCAAGTTCTTCGATAGGATGTGTACTTCCCGTAAATCGCTCATAGAAACAGGAGAAACAGACACCGTCAAGCGAAGGACTCGCACAAGAAAACCACGTGGTAAAAGACGAAACACCATTTCGGGCACTGATCAGAAAGAGCTTAGAGAGGCTATCGCTGGGTAAGCTTTTAGTTTTGCACATACTTGAGATTACGTTATTTACTAATAACTTTTATTTCTTGTAAAATATTTGTGACTAATGTAATCTCGAGTAAATGAATAACCTATTGTAACATCGAGCACAGTATAGAGTGGAAGCTTAAATCGTTTACTTCTATTTAGCACATAACTTGAACGATAATTAAGTGCTTTTGTGAATAAATATTGTTTTATTAATTTTTGTCCTTAATCACATTCGCTTAGAAATATTTAACTATTTAAAAAAAACTCTTAAGACATTTTGCATTTGAACACTAATAGCGCCATATCATTAGTTTTATTTTAATTTTTAATCTTGGATCAATGTCGCTGTTACAAGACCAGGCGATATTGTTCACAGATTCATCATAGGCCTTTAGCGTGTGACTAATGCTTTGCTTGGTTTGTTTTACTTTAGTGATACAACAAATGCTGTGGCTTCTGAAGAATTGGATGACAACACTGTCACCAGATCCCGTTCAAGTGATTTACTTAAGAAAAGCCCTATTGATCCCGTCACTAAGAAAAGTCATTTTAACAGCTTAAAACAATGGGGCAAGAATAGATTAAAATTGATGGGTAGATCACCCAGCGCAAGTAGAGATAGCTTTAAAGAGGCTAAAATAGATAAAAATAAAGACATAAAGGCAACCATAAAAGCAGAAGATGACAATAAACAAGAATCAGTGACTTTACGTACAAAACGTCTTGGCGATGAGGACAGGCGAACACATCAAAGATGTGCGTCATATTCCTCTTCAGAAAAAAGTATCGGACTGCCTACAAACATTCAAACGACAGCAACTGTTAATACTGGAGTGAAATTGAGAGGAACGGCCACTCAGAGGAGATTAAGAAGATCAGCTATAGGACGAGATGAACCACATTCATCGAGCGGCAACTGGTCTGCTAGTTCAGAGTCAGGTCGGACAAGCATCGGCTCTGAAATAACGACTACGACAGTTCCGCCAAAAAGTACAACATCCGCGGCCACTTCCAATAACTCCCTTAACTATCATCATGGCCCACCCAGTTCCATAATAAGTCGAAGGAAGTTCCTTAATACTTCTGGTTCAGGAAGCGTTACTAGTGAAGGAACTTTAACTCCGGATATAATTCACGATCTCCACGAAGATTTAGAAACTAGTTCTGAATTTTCTTGTGATACAGAAGGCTATTATACCTCTTTTCACATGGACTCGGGCCTAAAAACTCTTAAAGAAGAAGAAATGTCCCCATGTACTCCCCTACATTCTACAATAGCACTTTCCAACTCTTCAAATCAAAACATGACAGCAGAAAATGAATATGAACTTTTTGGTAAAGGATCCACAAGTACGACCACTAGTTCGGCTGGCACTGTATGCACCACTTTAATGGCTGCTGATAGCGACAAATCACTAGGTGTTAGTCCAACAGTACCTGAAAGAAAAAGCTCATTAACAATTATCAATCGTAACCGAAGCAATAATAGCGTAAATTCAAGCATAGAACGTAACACTGGTTCACCATTTACAAAATCTCCTTTTGCGAGTCATTTAAATTATAATAATATACGCTCTTACACGGATAAACAGACGTCGAACCAGTCGACGACTGAAATTGTTTCGGCGGTTACTAACAGAAGTTCTCTAGCTAGTAATATTGAAAGTCATAAAGAAATAACCGCCGTCGTTGAGGTACACACAGAAACAGATATCGAAAGCACCAAAAAAAGCACCGGTACCAGTTCTCCTGATTCCGGCCATAACACTTCAAGTTCTCCCATCGAGGACTCCGTCTCCAGTGCTCATGGCAAAAATAGTCTTTCTGAACAAGATTATTCTGAATCTTCAGATCTTGAGGGTACAGATAGAATAGAAAGAATACGCTATAAAACTACCATCAACAGTTCTCGTATTCCATCGATGTGTGTCATCACTCCTACAAATTCGGACGATGAGGGCGAAAGTAAAAATACAGATGACAAAATTAACAGTACAAACAGGAAACAAGATGCAAATTCTAAATATAATCAAACCGTGGTTAAATCAAATAGCAGGCCAAAACTAGAACTGCCAGTTGAAGATAAACATAAAGATATTAAAAATGGAGACAACAAAATAACTAAAACCCAAAATCAATTAAAATCCTTACATCCGTTTAACAATTTTATGTGCAAATTAAAAGGGGTTCTACCAAACAAGCTTTCTAGTAAGAAATCGCCTTCAGGAAAAGAAGCTGTTGAAGATTTTTACGATTCCGGAGATTATGTTACAATTGCCGATGTAAAAAATAATAATCAAAAATCAACTTTGAATAAAGGCGTATACGGTAACAATGATGTAGTGAGAAAGAATTTACAGACAGTGCTGTCCGGAAAACTACCAGAAACAGAATATGTATCCTTAAATGAACTTCCTAATTGCTTAGGAGAAAGCAAAGACTACTTGGAACACGGGCTAGAAGAGAAATCTTCAATTACTCTGGAAGATTTACAGAGGAAAGGAGCAAAAGTAACTTTAGATTCTCATGGACAAGTGATTTATTCGTCCGATACACTGAAAAGAAGAAAAGGAGCACACACTACGTTCGAACCGGGGCCATTTGTTCAGGAAATTAGACCCACAACTACAGTTATACAAAGAGAAAACGCAGATGTTGTACAAATAACCGATGAAACTGATTTTCCATTCGATCCAGTCCCACCCACGAGTAAACCAACTTCGCCACAGTTAGGTAAAATGATAATTAAAGCACCTTTAGAGCCACATGGTGCCATGACAACAGAATACGTTACACTACCTCCGCCTAAGCCCAGTACTATTATATCAGCCACGCCTATTACCCCACCAAACGTATCAAACAAAAAACAAACAGACGTAAATAAACAACAAGATTTACCGCGTGTAGTCGAAGCTTTAACAAGAACAGGGGCATACGTTAATATACACGATGCGGAGGGTGTCAGCTTATCACCAACGAAAGATGATATTGCAGGTAAGACTCAACTCACTAGGGCATCACATAAGAAAGATGTCAATGAGTCAGCTGTAGAAAACTCTGATAGGATAGACGATATAATACCATTTATTCCTAATTTTCAAACATCGGTTGTTTCTAAAAATAAATGCAACAATAATATAGGTCTGTTAGGTAATAAAAAAGTTGCTGAAGTTATGAAAATGTTTACGAATAGAAATAATAACGATAATATTAACTCTACCATACGAAATGATGTCAATGATAAATCAATTCATATAAAAATCAAAAGGAGCGATAGTTATAAACTTGCGAATTCCCCCTTGATGCCGATCAAAAAACTTCTTAAGTTGGATAGTTTTAGTAATAGTGCCAAAAAAGTGAATTCATTCGAAATGATCCAAGCTGAAATAGCAGCTGATCTCCTCCGCGAACAAATCAATTACCCGCCAGTCGTGTCTCCTAAACATAGTCACGAGAATCGCGACAACAACTGTGAATGTTCAAATAGTAATCAAAACCACACTTACATCGATGACATGTTCGTAAACGAGCTATCTACTTTGGCCTTAAGTCCTTTGACAACGCCTCTCCCGAAAAGGCACACAATAGCCTTTGCCTCGGATTCTAAGGATAATACTTTAGACATGCTCACCGCTATCCTAGATTCTGAACCTGACAATGTCTGTATTATACACTCGGCACCAACTTGTCCTCTCACTCCCAGTAAAGTCACCGTTCCCTATGACGGACCACTGCACCGTGCTAGAATACTATCAATATCTGAATCAGATCATGGCACAGAAATTTGGTAGTTTTATTTTGACCTTTTTTTAATCAACTTTAAAATTACGGTTTTATTCTGCTGTTACCCGTCTGACTGTTACGCTTAATAGTTATAAAATAATAATTCATAATTATGTATAGTTTTAAATAGAGACATACGTTTTTTTAACTGAAATATTATTTACTGTGTTAAGATTAAAATTTAACAAATATAGTTTTTTATATGATATTAAAATAGTTTAAGAATGTTCCGTCCAATTAATTATTATTAGGTCTTCCTTGCCCTGTGCAAATTTTATTTCTGTGATAGATTTATAACAAATTTAATGTTTTTTTTTAACGATTGTCATTAATTTATAAAATTTAATGCCATTCTGTAAAATGAAATGAATGCATGGTGGCTTTCTTCACCTGTGTGTGCACAGCTTACAATTAGGTACAAATTTTATCTGAAGTGCATGGTGTTATTCTTTATGATTTATGTGTTTTTTTTTTGTTGTAAATAATATTATAGAGTTATGTGAATTAACGCACTTATTTCATTTAATTTCACTTCCCTTGCTCTCACCCGCACCTCATTATTTACATGTCACGCACACATTAACATTTAGCAATACTGTTTTATGTTAAAGTACTTGAAAAATTTTCGAATTTTTACTATAAAAAAATTACAATCAAACAAAAACAGTGCAATAAAAGAAAAAATTTAAAAGTCCTTTATAAACTAATCGAGTGACTAATGACTTATTAACCACATTTTGGGTAATAAAACAAAAACAAACAGTTGTGAAAATGATAAAAGAATTTCATTAAAACTCCGATCATAAAAACGCTTTGCACATCAACAAGATAGCTTCCAATGGTGACTTTATTAAGGCCAAGTTCAAACTTCGAAGGTAATGTTTTTGTTGCTTCTTAGCATGTAATTTTTGCACCTTGCATGACTGAAACTAACATATATAGCGACATATAAATCATGTGTTGTAAGCTTTACTAACATTTTTGTGATTTATTAATGTGTTTAGTATACATATATTAAATTGGCCAACCCCTACTATCTATTTTTTAAACAAATACGATATCTATGCAGAACTATGAATGTTATGCTTGTGTGGGTCCTAGTACACACTTTTATGTTTCTTTTAAAACGATATTATAATAATTTAATCTCATAAACATACGATTCATTGGAAAAAAGGGTATTTATAGATGTAGTCAAAAGTACTTAAAACTAATGTTTCGAAATAGTGAAAGTCTTAAATACTTTTTGTACCCTTTTTTGCCTACGAGTGTAGTTGATAAATTTTAAAGATTATAATGCCATGCACTGAAATTTAGTCTTGAAAACTAGTTTTTAAGTTCACTTAGTTGTTTAAGCTTTGTGCTTGATGCGATGCTGCATATGTAATACTAATATATGCATATGTAATTCATTATTATTAATCGTTATAGTACTTAGACGTGAAAGGTTTAATTTAAAATGATATAATAATGTGAAGCCCTATTCTAACCTCCTTATATTAAGTAATGTTTTTGGGTTATGTGGATTTCAAATATGCCTGGGATGAATTATATCAAAATACTTTTTATTTATCTTTATTATGATATCGCAAGAGGCAGAGTAAGTTTCATTGTAAGGAATCAATAGATGTCATTCAAACTATATTTTATTTATTCACATATTACTTTTATCAATTAACGGAAACTTACCTGTCATTATTTTATATTCGAACACCAAATTTTAAAAGTATTTTGGAAAGCTTATAAAAGATATCATTTTATGTTTCAGACTATCGACATTCCAACGCTGACAAACCTCCATCTTCAAAACAATTTTCACGTCCAATACATCCACCTCCAATTAACCTATATAATTATAACCAGACCCTACAAAGGTACCATACTGTTCGGGGAAGGCATCCTTCAAGCGAGTACAATCATGAAGTGGAACCTACACAGCCGAAGTTTTGGACATTACCTAAAAAATGTACACAAAATGCTCAAACTCCTGTTATTGTTGAGGAAAAACCGTCGTACGGCCCAAAATCTATACACACAAATTCTGAATACCAAAAAAAGCAAGATTTAGGTCAAAATGATGAATCGATTAGGATATCTCCAATAGATCCTAGAACTTCAGGGACATTTAAATCTTCTACACCAAGTAATAAAGAAAATGTCATCGATCTGAGTTCAAAACTTCTATCTCCAGTAAAATCTACAATGACTAATGAGGAGTTATACGCAGTCATTCACAAAAGTAAAAAGAAACTTAATATAAAGGATCAATCATCGGAAAGAGCCGCTTCGCCAGCTTTATCTGTTATTAGTTTATCACCTGTAAATTCAGAACCATCTTTGCATAAAAAGAGTACACAACGGTACCCAGAAAGTGGATACCTAGGTGATGTTAAAAATAGATCTGATGGTAAAAATGGACCAAGTCCAAATCATTATGGTCCATATTTTATACAAAAACAAGAAACGTGTGCTGACAGATATGGACCTTTGCAACAAACTTCAAGACTCGATTTCAAGAAATTACTTTTACAACATAGCGTAAAGCTAAACACACTTAATACTCAAGCAAAAACTAGTAAATTATCGGCAGTTGAACAATTAAAACTTTCTAAAGAAAAGCCGCAGATTCCAATAACGCCCCCCGGAAACAAATCGCATGTGAATATACTTGACCTTAGCGGATCTCCTAAAACATATAACCATAGAAAAATTATAAAATCTTCAAACCAACCTACATCACCGGGAAGAATAAATACATTGTTAAAAGATCCCAAAAGTTCACCCAAAATTCTTTTGTCCCCAAAATCACAATGGCGTTTCGCAAGTCCTAGATCAGACGTACTATCGACGCCTATACCTGAAGTAAATAACGAAGATGAAAATTCAAACAGTTCCGGAGAAAAAAATGATAACTCCGTCCCTAGCCCACCGTCGAAAACAGTTCCTATTACTACTCATCAACATTTTGGAGCAAGAAGATCTCTTATACCACTTAATGAACATAAAATTGTCGAAGAACAAAATGTCCCGGCAGCTATAGAACAGGGTGTGTACCCGATTGCATCTGAATACACACATTCGCAGGCGTTATCAAGGTCTGAAATAATACAAGCGAAACGTGCCGAATTCTTCAATAGTATTCCTGAGCCAACCTCATCTAAACTTACTTCCTTCAAAAGTTCCAACAGAAGCAACACTTCCCCTGAAAGGGGAAAATCTTCGCCGTCAACATTAGAAACTGCATTATGATGACACCCTAAACTTTCGTTTTACGACAGTATGCGTGAAACGGGGCTTTTTACAAAATCACCAAGTTGGATATAATGATTTTAATTTTTCAGAAGCTTTAATCTAGTCTTTTTTTGCTTAATGTGCCATTTTTATTGGCACTTTTAAAACTATTGTAAACCAGTGTTCAAACTGCTCGTTTGTTTTTCCTGTTTTTAAGCTCTATTGGGGCCAATCTTAGTTTATGAAATTAAGATAAAACTAGTTAATTTAGATTGTAAGTATTTATTTTGTACACATAGATAGGTACTTTTGTAATTCATTTGGCGGTTTTTAAGTTATTAAAATAAATTTTTAATTAAATGTTTTAAAATACGTAATTTTTTATTATTTTTGTGTAAGGTCTTTTAACCCGGTGTTATTTTTATACTATTTGAAAAAGAAATGGATGATTATACGTATCTGTAATTTAAAAAAAGTAACAGTGTAAAAATCAACACTCTGCTACAAAATAGATAAGACATTTTGCTGTCAGAAAATAGAATATCGTAATACTGACAAATCCCTTGAAGAGATTTTTATACGTTTAATTCAAATTATGCTAGCCATGTGCTTTTTATTTTATATCATTTAAAAACTTAATTCTTGATCCATGAAGTGCGACTCAAGTAGCAGCGAAAACAATGCAATGAACATTCAAGGCTGTTCAATGAAATTGAGAATATTTATATTGGTTATAAACACAGCCGATCTCATAAATGAACTTGCTACACCATCCCTGGGAATGTCTCACGCTCTAACTGCCCCAACAACTTTGTTCACCACATATATATTTATTGGTATTTTTGTGATTTGTGCAATTTACAAACATTATGCATCATGGTTTCTTCAAATGTATGCTCTCGTCGCCTGCTGCTTCGTTCAAATATCTTTGTCATTAGTTGTTTTCAAGGGCTTAAAGACAAACGAAAAATCTAAGTATCATGCAGCATTTGTTTTGGATGGAATATTGCCAATGATAAATGGGCTTTTGTTGGTGGTTGACCTTATCGGACTTATATTTTCTAACAGAGAAGAAATGTCTACACCCTCTATTAGTACGACATCACCAACAGATTAGATATAAACAGAGCCGACCAGGACATCAAATTGATTTTTCAAAAATTATTATATTTATTATCTTTAAAAATATAATATTAGAACTAATTTTGTTAATGCCGTGTCTTAAAACCCATGTTTGAAAATAATGATTTGAGAAATGCCTGTATACTGTACTACAGCTACTTTAATAAAATATCAATATCATTCTGCGATATTATAAAATAATTAATAACAATGTTGATAAAAGAAAAATTTTGAAGTAAAACTAAATAAACAAATGTATTTTTTGTCAAAACTTTATTTAAGGTTCTTGTAAAATTGTTTGTTACCTTTGATAACTCTTAAAAATAAGAATCTATAGCAAAGTTTACAAACTATAATTTTTACAAACACCTGTAATGGTCTTATGTAAGTAAATATATTTATTAACAGTATGTATAGTCAGTAGTCTATATTTCACTATTCCACAACACTTTACTATTTATTCATAGGCGGTCCATTCATTAACGGTGGTCGCATCTGACCCATAGGCCCCATTGGTCCCATAGGTCCCATTAGTGGACCCATCATTGGTGGCCTCATGCCCATACCCATACCCATTGGTCCCATAGGTCCATGAGGACCCATCATCATAGGAGGCATCGGTCCCCCTGGACCCATAGCTGGAGGAGGTATCATTCCAGGAGGTCCTCCTGGCGTTGGCACTGGCGGGCGCGGACCTCCGGGACCCATAACAGAAGGATCCCATGGAGGCGGAATGTTGGCGCCTTTAGGACCCCCGAATGGATTTTGCGCAATTTTACCGGCTTTGAATGCAGCAGTCGTTGCATCGATAAGATGCTGGGCCTGTTCTTCCATCCATTTCTGATAATAGAACTTAACGTTGTCCTTATGCTTTCTTCCTGTACAATGTGTTTTCCTCACACTTGGTGAATCATGAGTAAGGTAAGTATCACAATAGTCACAATAATATTTAGGCATATTGAAATATATACGATGTTTTCTAATTATTGAGAGTTACAAAATCTGACGCTTTGCTTTACCATAACACGAGTATAACTTCAACGGAAAGTGACAGTCATACGTCAAAGTCATTTAAACAAACTTAAAAATGGGATTTTAGGTTTCTCATCACAATACTCAATATTATAATACGTTCAACACATAAAATGTTCCATAATTCCAGTGCGAATGATGCCAACCACTAGGTAGGTTATTCTTTTATAGTTAGTGAGATTGAAAATTATTTAAAAAATATAATTTGTGATATCAGTAATAAGTAGTTATTTAGAACCGCTATCAGTGGTCTCATTCTTCAAATTACAATTTTTATTTCATGATATACATTGTCATTGTTAAAAGATTTATGTTATACCAACATTAAAGTTTTTAAATGTTAACTGTAGTTGTAACAAAATATAACAAAGAATGTTATAAAAATATGTTAGTAAAGAATTTTTAAATTTTAAAATTAAGTATAAAAGTTCATAAATCAGACTAGCAGCCGAAAACTTGTACGTAATATATGCTAAATATTTTTATTCTTGAGATTTTATATAAATGGGATACTTAGGATATTTATTTTAGTTAGTGATAATATTCATTATCGAATCTCAATATTTTGCATAAAAAGGTGATTTTTAAGAAAGTTATAACTTGTATATTTATAAACAACATTCATTTCAATTATTTTAAAATAATCAATGTCACTGTCAAATCTTAACGAGCTGCGCTAATGTATTGAAAATACTTTGTGATGGAAGATTTGTGGTTATATTAAAAACGTGTGTTTTTGCGTTGTTATTGACCGCATTAACCTAAAACTTGGACAAAATTCGTTTGACGAGTTGATAGTATTTTTTATTCACCATGCCTGATATGAAATATATCCTTGTTACTGGTGGCGTTATAAGTGGCGTAGGAAAAGGTGTCATCGCTAGTTCATTTGGCACAATTCTTAAAAGTTGTGGTATTGATGTTACATCAATTAAAATTGACCCCTATATTAATATTGATGCAGGAACCTTCTCTCCTTATGAACATGGTAAGTTATATAAAAAAAAGGATTAGTATCTGTCAATAATTAGTACATAATTTTTTTTAAATCATTTTATTAGGTGAGGTTTACGTACTTGATGACGGTGGCGAAGTAGATCTTGATCTTGGCAACTATGAACGTTTTTTAGACATAACATTGCACAGGGATAACAATATTACTACAGGTAAAATTTACCAACAGGTTATAGAGCGCGAGCGTCGTGGTGATTATTTAGGAAAGACAGTACAAGGTAAGCAGTATTAATTTCGAATTTAACTACATTTGAACTATTTATTTTTCGACTATTATTTGTCTGATATTTTTTATATACATATTATAAATGTGAGATAAATGGTGTAAACTAAATGTTTAAATTTGGAAATTAAGAACATAAAGATTGTCTCCTTTATATTTACAAAATATAAAACTAATCTGCTAATAACTTTTCAGTTATTCCACATATTACTGATGCAATACAGGAATGGGTGCAGAGGGTTGCCCATATCCCTGTTACGCCAGAGAACATGCCGCCAAGAGTTTGTATTGTGGAACTTGGTGGGACAATTGGTGACATTGAAGGAATGTCCTTTGTTGAGGCATTCAGGCAATTTCAGTTTAGGGTTAAAAGAGAAAACTTTTGTTGTGCTCATGTCTCATTAATACCTATGGTAAGTTTTTATTATCATAACTAGCTGCAGATCTGTGATACTTTTTTCAATTCTCAATTTAAAATTTAGGCAACCAGCTTTTCAAAAACAAAATTGAATTCATTTATGTTTTATTAACATTTTTTCTATTTTTTTAAATTATTCACTCTAAACGTTATTTCTATTCTATCTGTATATATTATTCTTTTAGCCAAAATCAACCGGTGAACCAAAAACAAAGCCGACCCAGTCTTCAGTGAGGGAATTGAGAGGTCTTGGCTTGTCACCAGACCTCATTTTATGTAGATCAGAGAAACCTATAAACCACAATGTAAAAGAGAAAATTTCTAACTTTTGTCATGTGGCCCCAGATCAGGTTAAAATTTATATGTATTTGTAATACTTTCTAAAATACTTTTAATTGAGGTTAATAGATATATAGACTAAGGAGGAAGTTATATTCAGTATTTATTGTTATAGGTGATATGTATTCATGATTTGAGTTCAGTGTATCATGTGCCACTATTGATGGAGGCTCAAGGAGTTGTTCAGTACTTGAATGAAAGGCTACAGTTAAATATTGCCATACCTAGACCTGGCAGGTATATTAAATACTTTAAAATTATCCAAATATTCCTAAGATTTTTTTTTAATGATTCTTATTTTAGGTTCATGCAAAAATGGCGAAATCTAGCAAAACGGGTAGACAACTTAAGGAAAGAAGTAAATATATCTCTTGTTGGCAAGTACACTAAACTAGAAGACAGTTATGCTAGTGTCACTAAAGCTCTTCAGCATGCAAGTATAGCTGCTGGGTGCAGACTGAAGTTGAAATATATTGAAGCAGTTAATTTAGAAGAACAAACAAAAATCGATAATCCAGTCAGCTATCATAAGGCCTGGCAAGAGGTTTGCAAAAGCGAGTAAGTATGATTCAGATAAGATCTGATTTGACTTTAACAAAAGTTTCTTTATATATTACTGAATAAATGTTAGTATTGGTAAATAAAGCACTTTGAAATAAATTATTTACTACAAAATAATTCATTATTACTGTTACAGTTTCTTTATCAGATTAAGAAAGTTAGTTATATTGTTTTAATGAATACATAAAATATTTATGAATACATTTCATTCATAATTAATTTTTGATACAATTAAAATTTATCATAAAATTTCAGCGGTCTCATTGTACCTGGTGGTTTCGGTCAGCGAGGCTTAGAAGGGAAAATAGAGGCATGCCGTTGGTGTCGGGAAACTCAAAAGCCGATGCTAGCTATATGTCTTGGTTTACAAGCAGCTGTTATAGAATTTGCTAGAAATGTGTTAGGTCTTAAAGGTGCTAATAGTACAGAAGTCAATCCTGACTGCGAAGACAAGCTTGTTATTGATATGCCAGAACATCACCCTGGAAACCTCGGTGGTACCATGAGGTTGGGAAAGAGAAAGACCTATTTGGAACCAAGTATAATTTGTAAGTTAATATCTGATACAATTAATTTTTATGTTTTACATTAATTATTCTTAATTCTATTCGAATATTTAGAATGAAAGCTTCCAATTTTAAAATCTTACTATTATTATTGAACAGACAATTTGAAACTTTTGAAATGGGTCATGTGTAAATCTTGACACATTTTTAATAGTTAACCTTACAAATAACAGATTTTTTTAATAGAAATGATTTAAAGTCACTCTACTGCTATGCTTGCTATAAATTATTTTTTGGTATGGAATGCTAAATGCACTGAAGCTTCAGGTGTTATTGTCTTAGAGCATTGATAACAATCCAAATGGCTTGGGGTTACAAATATGCACTGAAATTGAACGGAATGAAATCTTATTATTTATGTGTATTTTATAAAGTGCTGTATATCCTCAGCTAAACTGTACAAGAAAGAAGTGATAGAGGAGCGTCACAGGCACCGGTATGAAGTGAACCCTGAGTATATAGAAAGATTAGAGAAGGCCGGCTTAAGATTCGTTGGCCGCGACTCATCCCGGACACGCATGGAGGTAGCAGTCATCGACTCACACCCATACTACGTGGGAGTTCAGTTTCACCCCGAGTATCTGTCTAGGCCGCTATCCCCTAGTCCACCATTCTTAGGGTTTGTTGTTTTATTAAATCTCTCTTGTAACTGTCCTTAATTGCAATTTAAGCAATTTGCTATAGAGTTGATTCTCTGTAATCCTAGTATCTTTAATATTATTTGAGTTGTAGATTATAATTAAGGGTACATTATTTCTACAATTTTATTACATATTACACATTAACTGTGGATCCTTAAAAAGATAATGTAACTTTATATGGATGTAGTTGTAGTTGTTAAACATATGGAATGTTGAATTTTTTCACACTTAACAGTGAAAAGACGTGTCCCATATCTATGTTATAGTAAAGTTTATTTTATTTATTTCTATATACATTTTTTGTTTTTAGATTTATACTTGCTTCTCTTGGAAAATTGAAGAATTATATGTCAAAGGGTTGCCGATTCAGTCCTAGGAATCAGTCAGATGTTAGTTCAGGTAACTAAATTAACTAAGTTATTTATTTCAACACAATCACAATAAATATTTACTAACATATGTATAATAAACAAGATAAGTGATAAAGTTAAATTAAATTTTTGTATTGTTTTTAAAATCTATGTCCTATTTTCCAGATGATGATGATATATCTGTGTCTTCATTGAGTCTAGTTGAAGATAAAACAATCATAGAAAATGGTCAAGCAAAAGTGTCTAATGGAGTCCATTAATTTTTATTTCTACCTTCTAGCTTAAGTAGTACATAGGTTTAATTATTAACCAGTGTCTTTGATCCCAGTAATTCAATGTATAACAAATTAACATTTTAAATAGTTTTTTATGTTATATATAGCCTTGATGGTTGTATGCTTCTTTCAATGTTAAACTGCTATTATATCTAAGATTAATATGTATTATTGTCTAAGATTACTCTGTTTTTTTTTTAATAGGTTGACTTCATTATTCTTTTGTATAGCACCTTTCTGCCAATATAATATAAATATTGTATTTTAAGGCATTTGAAATTTCTTACAAGATATGCACAAAAAAACCATTGTTAATTAATTTCAGTATAATATTGGAAGTATTTATTAAAATTGTTGTCATTTCTATGTTATTAAATTTTTATATAAAAAAAAATATTAACCCTAGTCAACATGATGCATCATAATAAATTTATCAGAATAGGAAAAGAATTTGCTCTCAACACTCAGTAATATAATATAAGATAATCTATGTTGTGTTTATTATTTGTTGAATATAGATAAAATGTAATATGCCCCAAATTTTTTTAGACATACTTGTGTGTAGGCTTAACTTTAAATGCCTTTGAATGTTTAGATATGCAGTCAGTTACATATTCTGTAACATTTATA
>DVQP01000744.1:0-19742 GCA_018231745.1 Danaus eresimus
ATGCAATTAAATTGGCTTGTCTTACTCAATATTGCGCCGGAAACATATTTTTATTTATTTCTATTAAGGAAACAAAAGTGTGGAAACATTGGCGAATAATAGTTAGGGGGAAAATAGAACTACTTTACTCCGTTGATAAAATAAAAGAACTGTTTACATGATACGATTGTTTGAAGACAAAATCCCAAGGTACCGCTCTCAGGAAGTACTAAATAGGGCTTAAAATAATGTGAGGCGATCTAAAATGTTTTAAAAGTGAATAATCAGGTATATTTAACAGTCATTCCTATTAGAACATGACTCAATAATTAACTAGCTGGATACTCGACACGAGGAGCCCTCGCCGAGTGTTTCCCCAGCGCCTTCACCGTCCACTGCAGCTCTCCGCAGCTCGCCTCTCTCATTTACATTTCATAAAAAGTGGTATTAAAGTGAAGTCGTGATTAATAGTGGATCATGTCTCAGTCGTTAAACAGCCTTATTTATAACATTTTAAAATGTTTTAATGCGGCCGAGCGGAGCTTTATCGTCTCCGGCGAGTTTAAACACGAATTATTATCAATGTTTTATAGCACTAGACGCTTTGCCCGTCTTCTATTCTGACTTTTTTTTGGACAGTTCACTCTGAATTGCTGCTCGTTCCAGAACATTCCACAACATTCTATGACTGCAATCAATTGTGTTTTATTGTCGATGGTTAATTATACAGCTAGTTAATGTTTAATTTATATGATATAATACATATTAAATGACGTCTGAAGCCGGTACACGTGAATTAAGTTTATTTCGTTTCTATTTTGCAAGTTAGAAAGAGCCACGACAAAAAATCTTGTTTAATCAATTCACTGTCAAGACCGTCATAAAAATGATATCATTTACAGGAAAATGTTAATGATTGTTTTTATACGTATTCGTTTACACGGGCCAATAAAAATAGAAAAAGTAATTAAAATTATCTTTTAAGTGATATTAACACATCAATCAAACATAATCCGACAAGTTCCGACGACGCGAATGTGAGAGGTGACACATTAGTATTTAGCAACTGATCTCTGTTTATAGTGTTCAAACCATGTTCATAATGCACCTCGAGGAAGCGTTGCTTCTGTACGAGGATAAAAATATAACTGACATGCAACAAGTCTACTTTCCTTAGCTTAGTCTCGCCCAGCAAACAAGTTCTATCTCCACTGCACAATAAAGTAGGTGCAGGTTTTGAAATAATTTTCAGATGTTTTTCAGGGTTACTGTGAATACTTCGATGTGAAGCTCCCTGATCTTTATGAGAATGATATCGACTGGTACATACACATATGTATAGCGACGTGTTGACAGTGAGTTTGAAACCAGTCCGCCTGACCCTAGACCAGTTATTTAATTGAAATAACTAATAAAATATTTACAACAATTATATTGATTTACGACTAGCTGTTGTTTCCTCAGCGTCACCTGCTTTTACATATTAATAAGAACATCATTAGTACTATCCTACTACCGGTTCATTTGACACACACACACACATACTTTGCTATTATTACATATATTTAAAGGTTGCTTTATTTATATACTGTCTGAGCCGTAGTTCGCGTAAATCTTATTTATAATATATAATAAACTAGTGTCAGGTTGATGTGTGTAGTGTGTGCATATTGTTGTTTACTCCTCTTAGGTCAAAACTGCTTATTTTTAATTGTACCATCAGCTCACAGTCCGCGTGTCGCCAACTCGATTCCTAATGTGATGTGTAACAAACGAATCATTTTAAATAACTTTTATTTTTATATATATTATTATATTCATATTAATGTTATTTTATATTCTGAAAAGTTTTAAAGATTAAGAATCTTACCAATAAAATTATTCGTAAGGTAACAGACAAGTTAATCCCTGTGGTTTTCGTGTGTTGATTTAAAGAATATCCAATTAATTTGAATATTTCAATTGTTTGTCGGTGGATAATAAATAATAATTCAATTTCATAACCTTTTCCTTGTGTAACATTCTGGTGTCCATAATATTACAGAGACGAAATCTCTCTATTAAATTGAGAGATCACTGTAACATGACCGAGGTGATAAGGCTACAGTTGTGTTACATATATAATACACTTATTTTAGTAATAATAAATACACATGCACCTTATGAACACACACACACATATACATATATATGTATATATCAATGACAAGTGATGACCGGAGCCGTGGACTCCCTGGCTGTTCGTGACGGCCGTGTTTCATCACACACGGAGCATCGTGGACTTTCTTTTACGATTCTTTGTTTCAACTTTATTGATCTCTTTATTTATTAGCCGACACTAAAACTATTTGATCTCCTGACATTTACTATTGTATTTAATGCGGTCCGTAACATTTTGTGTCTCTGTCGTGTGCTGTATAGATACAACATTCCTACACATTTCCATACATTTTCGAGTAATGATCAAATTGAACATTGAATAAAAAAATTGATTATATTATGAACGAAACATAAATGAAATATATTTAATTTATGTAACATATCAATGTATAAATTATTGAAATCTAATATATCCCGTTGATGTACATATGTCCTCGACTGTGTGTGTATGTGTGTGTGCGTGTGTGAGCGTGTGTGTGTTGTCATCATCTAGATGTGATCTATATACCTATGTAGTGTATTGTATTTAAACATGGATTTACAGATTTTGTGTTTGTTCGAAGTTAATGATTAAGAATTAGATATTAGTTAGTATTTTGAAGTTGTTCACAGACACCGGCTCGAAGATATCATCACACATTGTACTACCCCGTCCAAACAAACTCTGACGTCATCTCTTCATTTATATAAGAACAAGTGTATGTATATTTCCAATAATTTCTTTAATCGTATGTGAGGTGATCCCATCAGGCATCCTCAAACATCCTCAACCCAACACGCCGCACCGTTATAAAGTCGTGTTTTATATAAACATTAATACTTTAATAAATCAAATGAATGATTTATTGTAATCTGTGTTCAATGTGCTCTGTATTTATGACCGTTGGTTGATCGAGCCAAACGAGACCGACCGTGTCTCTTGTGTGGCCAAAAGTCAGTGGTGAAGTAACCGCGGGAAATTTTATAGCAAACTGTGGGTTTTATTACATTTCATTATATTGTTCCAGCGATCACGAACTGCTCACGGTGTCTCCTTCAATTATTAGTTTCAAAGCGGATATCTTGCATATTTCATTATAGGCAATGGCCAGACTTTCGTCTTCTGTGAAGGCAGATTCAATTTATTATTATAATAATCAAATTCATGAACTGATTGCAATAAATTTTAATGTAGTAAAAATATTTATTATTTATTATTATTAACTTATTAGACGTATTGTTCTTTTAATATATAATATATATAAAAAGAACAATACGTCAGATAATACATTTATCATATGTATTAGTTTGTATGTTACTTGTACTAAATGTATTTCGTTGTTTGAATCGTATTAATAACTTAAGTAAATTTTATTATTGAGTTGCTTAACTGATTCTAATACAGAGACATTTATTAAGTAATTTATATCTATCTAATATATTTATTTATTATATTTAATGTAGTTGTAAACGGTATTGTACCCGTGTCGTAATACGTGTTACATACATTGACCTCGTTCTAACGTAAATCCTCAAATCCCACAGCGGTAAGAAATCACACTCGACCAAATTGCCTAACATACTTACCCCTAGTTTAAAATGGTCTCATAAATAAAACGCAGACGCACCTTATCGCACCGACAGCGCCGCAACAAATGAAAGAATACCCTCCACTCGTCCCTCCATCCTCTCCTCCCCCGCGACCCCCTCGAGCCTCCGTGACCCCGCGACCCTCACACCACCCCTACACCCGTCCCTCTCTCACACTACTCCAAAAAATCCCTCATCCTCCTCCGACATGGAACGGTAAAACTCGGTTTTACATTTATAAGTACAAGCCACATCGCGGCCGGCTTCGAATACTCGTAGGTTACACGAAATGATTATAATGAATCTTAACTTTATGGTTGGAAGGTCGTTTTCTGCTCGCCCCGGGGGTGGTCTCGGGCTGGTCTCCATGACGACGGGGGTCGCGTCTCGATCTCTGCTCGCCGCCTCCTTCGATTGCTTTCAAGGTTTTTCTGATCACTTGCAGTGGAAAGTGGCTGTTATATACTTTAAGGGTTGTCACAGCGTAAAGTTATAGCTCCGTAGGAGATAAATGTGTGTTTGACTTCCACACCCTATGTGTTCGCTTACAAGTTACAACATATCACTATTGTAAAGATAACATTCATTTAAATACAACATATAAAACGCTCGATATTTTTAGGATCGTATTAACTATCAATACATCCCAACCGATGTTTACAAAACGTAAGTTCAAAAACTACTTAATGCCTAAAATGACTACTTGTATACCATATATTACACTAAAGACAAATTCAAATTAAATATTCGTAGCTAATCAAAATGTATTTTATTAATTTTGAATCTGTTGTCATCCCTCACAATAATATGTATAGGTAACCAAAAGAATACTGCAATAAATTTATATAAATATTACAATGTTTGAAATAAACAAACGTCGTCCGCACCATCCCTTACAGTTCACGGATAGGAACTTATCGGAAAATACAAAAGTACTGTTTGAATCGCTGTCCTGATACAAAAACACACAGACCGACAGTCTGTGTTATCACTGTATATATATGTGAAGTGAAACTTACCAATATTTATGATACAAATTGTTTTATTGCATGTTAATATCTTCTCCTTGTGATATTTATTAAAATTACTTATAAAATATGGTGGGAAAGTAACATCTCTATTAGAAATAAAATGTCGTAAATGTAATCTCGGAACTCGATAGATGACATGAATTTCTTTATCGAATTTATATCTCAGTATGAGTTCGGTGGCGACCGGAGCTACCATCATCAAAATAAATACACTTTCTAGTATCTCATGAAGGAAGATGATGGACTGACGTAGCTGCTAGAAGCCGCTTTCGACTTGCAGTTATAATTAAAAGCATCAACTGCTTTTATAAGTTATAATCATTGTTATTATATAATTGTGGGTAAATAAAAACCTTGTTTGTTTTACTAATAGTTTATTTCAAACAGATGACGCTTGGCCTCCACGAGCAAGTTCATATTGAAACATGTGAAGCAGAGTAGCTTCACTCACCATAATGTGAGGTTTGGGTAAAGGAATCAACTTCAAGAATGATTCTCTCAACAAACACTGCAAAACTACGAACCTGGGCACAAACATTAACTTATGGAAATAATAAGACTTTTATCATAAAAGTGGTTAAACTTTTGACCAACATACATATATATTTCTGATTTTGTATGGAAAAATAAAACAATTTTGTTTAATATTTTCTAAGTAGCGCCATAACAGAAATGTTAGAAAGTATTTTTAAATCATAAGTTTATTTTAGTTATCCTTACCGGACCGCACCTCCAGGGCTGTCCTACACGAAGGTAGGCTTTAAGTTTGGTTATTTTAATAGAATAGTGTTAGCATTATCTACAGCTTATCAGATAAGTTCCGCAAAAAAAAAGTTTTTTTAACAAAACCCTTGAATGTTTTAATGAACACTACGTCGCTGCTCACCTTACTCAGTAGTGACTTGTTGCGTGCTCGCTACAGTTACATTACAATAAATTCGTTTAAATGTATATTTACAATATAATATTACTCTATACAATATACAATACATATTGCAAAAAGACGCTTCAAATATATTTACAGAGAACGGAATGAGACGTCGCCGACTCGTATCATTCATAAGCATAATTTCATGAAAGCAAAAGAAATCAATGAATAAGCTTACATATAATAGTCATTATTGCATCGATACTTTAGGACTTCAGTTAACGAGTTATATGACTTTACATTACAATATACGTGTCAGTATGAAACGTCCTCACACCAGACGTCTCAGACATCCTCAGGCAATTGGCACCGACAATCTTAACATCGAAATGTACATAAATTAATCTCTACAGCATCAGAATGTAAAAACTATTAGAAATAAATAGTCTGACATCACATCACATATATCTAAGTAATATTTACAAGTGTGTCGCTCGCATCGATCCTGTGTTATATAAACTATGAAACTCCCGCGACCCGGCCCCGCTAGAAGTGATAATATGCAAAGTTAATGGGCTGGTCGTCACCGTCATCATGAACGTTCACCTCACTGTCCGCGACCCTGTTACGATGCTCGTCCGCGTGGCGTCGCTGCCAGGGGGAGAGGTCGAAGGGAGCGTCCTCTCTATAATTATAATAGTTCTGATAGGAGTCACTCGCGGAACTTGGGACTCGGAACGAGTCGGAGTCGCGCGACTGAGCGGCGTCCGCCAGTAGCAGGTCCGTGGCTCGCTCGCCACGGGTCTGGTGGGATCACTGGCGGTAGGGGTCCAGCCGCGGCCGCTTGGCGTCATCGTCGTCGCTGCAGGGCTCGGGTTCGTGTTCGGGCTCGTCACATTCTTCGCCCAGCTCCTCCTGCTTGCGTTTCGCGGTTGCCATCTCGGCCGCGTGTTTTTTCCTCCATTTGGTTCTTCTGTTCTGGAACCACACCTGGAACAAGTGCTTCTATTACTAAAACGTACAGTTCCATTTCAGACAGTCATTTAGGTTCGACAGTTTTGAAAGAAAACTTTTCCATCGTAGACGTCAACGTACAACATTAATTATAAGATCAACAAAAAAGGTTCACTGTGTTAATTCCGTGTGTTAGTTTTATTTTATTATGTCGATCTAAGTGGAGAATTAGCTTTCCGGCAAAATTTTACAATCATCTAGTCGTAATTTGGCCAAAAGTCAAACAAAGTGCGCTCAGCTGGGCCGCAGCGCGCGGCTCTACACTTGGAAACGAGCCACTAAACCCCGTGTTTGCCTCCTGAAAGCCAAATATAAAGAGCGGGTCAACAACGCCGACGCCATGTGAACCTAATCTGTACGGGCGACATCATAATGCCTCATTAAATACCGCCTTCCGGACGGGAGCTGCGGTGTCTCGTTCTTTCCCGTGCGATCTCGTTGCGGTCGATAGAGACGGCTGTAGAAGCCATGTTCTACGGTAATTAAGGGTCGTTTTGCAAATTACATGGTACTTAAGCAGCCATATAACAGTCATTAATCACCGCGGCGGGGTGCGACCGTCTCGTTCCCTCATAGGCAGGTCGCTGACTGCTGTCCCTGTCGCACAATCCCGCTAGCAGACAGGAGTTTAATTAGGTCATAAATACATTTTCATGATTAGTTAGTCGATCCCGACTCCAGCCTAGCCCAGCTCGGCCCAGTCTGGCCCAAACCTGGCCGAGCCTGGCTCAACCTCGATTGAACTTGTTATAATAAACTGTCTCATAGTCGATGATCGTTAAACATTTACGTTCCTTGCTATCTCGCACTTTATTTTTATAGCAATTTCGAGTACTAAATGAAGTCAACTTGAATGTATTTGTTGGATTCCATTTTTAAGGGTATTATATAACTTTAATAAGTTGTTTTCTTAGTAAACATCGTAATATATTTAGTAGCCACAAATGCGAGGTAACATCGATACTGGAAAGGTAATATCGGATATAATAACAGTAAGGCATGAATGTATAATGTTCCCAACTACCGTCAGACGACGTTATTTGTATCAGAAGACGTTTACATCTCAGTAACAAGACCGAAACGTGTTAACGACGTCTCCGCCGAGGGTTAACGAGACGTGGAAACAATCAGACCGAACACTTTAATATACATACATTATTGTACGAGAGACATCGGAGGATGTTCTGAAATATCTAGTTCTTCTTTGTATGTCAGTAAATATGTTATTTAATATTATGATAAGGTAGTACGTTCGAGGAAACCCGCTCAGATTGTAACTGGAGCAATAAAACGCAAACTATATTGAGAACATAAAAAAGCGCGGAAACAACAAACATTTTAACTTCCGAGTGGTTTATGAGAGCGTGCGATGGAATATTGTTGTATCATTAAAATACATTATTATACTACATAATTTTTTTAATTTCAATATAGTTTGAAGCATTTCGAATGTATATTTTGTAAGCATGCAGTATATTAAGTCGTAACGCGTCTCTCGTCGGACGGAGACGGTCACCGACGTGTTAAGCCTCGCTCCATTTGTTGTGATGGCGCTGGCCGACATTATATAGCGTCGTTTCATTCTCAAACAGGGATTATATTTGTTGTTACTTTTATTATAAAACTCTCGGTGCCTATTGTTTTAGCCAACTTATTATTTATGCTTCGTTAGTGTTATAAGGACATTTTTTATTCACCCTGAATATTTTTATCAACTTCATATTTTTGCCATCAATGTTCATTTAATGAATACAATTTCCTCACACACGAGTGTTTTACGACCAATTTAAATACAAGTAGCTAAAGTGGCTAACGTCTTAATTGGCTATAAACCTGATAACTCAACACACTTTATTATTACAGCATTCTTTGACATTATATTATATATACATATGTATATATATACTATCAAAAAAACCGAGACTAGTTTTAGGTAGTTTTTTCTTTTAAATCGCTTTCAATTTGAAGGAACTAATTCGGTTATGACATCTTGTTTATAAGCAGTTATGTATATCGATGTAAGTATGTCAGTAAATGTTTTATTGATACTAATACTCCTGCCAATAATAATAACAGCATATAAGTCAGCAAGTTCCAAGGTCTCCCCGTGTCATCAAACATCCTGCCGTCCGCCATTATATTTACGATCAGACCAAACAAGCAACATATTATATTTATTATTCTTGCCGTTCCTCTACTCGCAGTCCTATTCCCGGTCCCAGGCCCAGTGTTCCCGGACCCCTGTATTCAATTACTTAAGTGCTAAAAGGCGGACCGGGCCACGTACACCCGTCTCCGTCTGTTTCTTCTCGTCTTCTCCGTAGACCGCGGACCCCGACTGTTCCCCGTCTCTGTCTCACTGCCAGGCTCCGCATAATTATGTGAATATCTATTATTTTTCAGTGTTATAACTCGACAGAGGTAAAGCTTCCAATAAAGACGTCTTAGCGGCCATTTTGTTTTCATATTCATTATTTTGGATGACGCGTTTTTTTTTTTGCTAACGGCTTTATGGTTATATTACTTTATAATGCCTTTGAGTTTTAATGAATATTATTATAAATTGATAGTTCCCGGGATTATGATAATATATCGTTTATTGTGTTCCTTGGATTTTATTACTCACTTTATGACTTTTTTATTGGAAACCAATAAAACGGAATTTCTTTATTTGTAAACATAAATATGACTGACGTTCTACGTGACTGACGACAGTCGTCAGTTGTGAGTCGTCAGTTGTAAGTCGTGAGTCGTTCGTGTGATCATTAGGACATACAATTTGTCACAGCTATCGCGACAGTGGCTCGATCCGACCTAATGCCGTTCTTTGTGATCTGAGCCGTGTCTTTACATACAGCAGATATATCACACGGCCGTGGATCAGCTTCATTTTAATAAAACCCGGTTACTTGTCTATGATAATAAATACAGACCAAGAATATAAATCATAAAGTTCATGACTTACAGCCAGTAAATAATACAGATTGAACAGTCGGAACGAAAACAAAAAAAAAAAATACAACGCGAATTTGTTTTGTATCTGTGTTGGTATTTTTTAACTGTATCAGTCGTTTTGAAGAATTTGTGGGCGATAGGTAAATTGGAATGGTGTCCGTGATGGATGGCTCGCGCTAATGGATACCAAATAAAAAAACACATTTGATTCGATAGCGACATTGCTGCCTGGCTGTACGGCTCCATGGCCGACTGTTGATCGATGGCTGCATCTATTGTTTGGACGTACTCTATGATGGACGCCGCTTTACTATGCTCGTTTTCATTGTGAATCATATTAATTTTTATATAAGTGTTCTTTAATTGAGAATAATCGCTTATCAATTGAAGCAAAAAATGCAGAGGGTCGTCCTAAATGAAGTTTTGATAGCCGAAAGTCTACTCTATTTTTAATGGACGGTATTTTATATATAGAAGATTACTTTTTCAGTTGACGGATAAATTAAAACGTAGAAGGTCCTTATCTCCCATAAATCATAAAAGGATCAGAGCGGCTACAAATTTGGCGTTATTAAAAAAACTCATTTGCAAAAATTTCTAAAGACAAGAAGATATTAAAGCGATAAACTTAATTATCTCAAACTTGCCCCTCCGACGTTCTTATAAAAATGCACCCTTTCGATGTTACTTTATAACAGTATTAAATGTTAACCGGCTACAGTTAACGTTACGTCTATTACGACTTATACTAACAATGGTTTATTACATTTGAAACTTGTTAGTATAATAACGGTGACATAGCTTACATGCTCTCGTGTTACATATTTAGTTTAGCTAAGTAGTGATTTAGATATACTTAGACTAACTATTTAATAGTTTTTAACTATAGTCAAGGGAACGACTCTTTAAAAGAATACAACAATCATTTTAGAGGAAACAAATCCATTTCCGTTACTGCGATCCCCGATGACAACAATCCACAAACAAGCATTAAGATTTGAGTTCGAAGGAACAACAAGACTGTGTACAAATCACGAGGGCCACGTAGCGGCCGGACACGGAAACAGAGAAACTTTGCAAATTAAGAAAATGTAATTAGTACAACCGGCTTTCCTCCCCTCCCGCTACCCCTCGCACAGCCCCGCACCCCCCACAGCACCCCCGGCGGACATAATTAAGGCGAATCTTGTTGTAATTTTGACATTTCATTTTTTCTTGCCGTCACCTCCCTTATTAATTAATTTAGAAAAAGTGCCTCTAAAATTTAATCTGTGCTCTTCCTTTTTCCGTTGACATTTCTTTTTTTTTCAAACTTAATGAAACGGCAAAGATCTTGATAGGCGTGCTGCAGGATTTTTTTAATTTAGACTTTTGAAAGTTTTAATTAATATGCTGGCTCGTTTATTCTTTAGCGGATATTATTTTCAATTATACATCCAAAGTTATCTTTAAACGTTTAAATTATGTAAATCGACCATAAAATTCACAATAATCTCGATTAAATCTCCGGCTATCATAAATGGTCAAAAATTAGAATGACAAAAGCTGAGAGGAATCCGATAACAATTTAAATGAGTGCGGCGATATCGGTAATCTGACTTATTAGATGTGTTATTTTAAAGTGGAGGGGAGTGTAAGCCCTCCCTTATCATGTGAGCTCGCGACACCAACACTTCCCGCTTACAGCAAGTGAAGAGATTTTACAATGAGATGTGAGGACGGCGCTGCTGACAGGCGATCAGCTGGTAGCTTTTAATACACACACATACATATATATGTGTGTGTGTTTGATAGTTAAAATTCAAGAAAATTTAAAACCAAAAATCGTAATATATAATATAATCCACGATTTTTTTCTCAAATTGAAATGTTTTACTTGTATATAAATTTTTTAGTCTTTAATGATAGATTTGTAAGTAATTATATACGTAGTTACTTTCTGTATAAAATCCCTATTTTAAATAAACTAAGTCGTTTTAAAGCAGTGATATTTAGCACAACAATGAATGGCATGTCGCGGCCGCGGGTCGGCTTTACTGTCATTTAAATTTAAATGAAGGTATTACGTTGTTTTGAGTTCCACTAGCGACTCCACCGAGGGTGACTGATATCTGCTGATGCATTGCGCGAGGAGGCGGAGTCGGAGTCGGGGGTGACCTATGTACGTGAGACTATACTTCGGGAAATACATTTAAAGAAAACTCTACATTCACTCCGGCCGACCTGTTCGATTAGTGATGTATGTGTTTTCTGTTCTCCGGGTACGTCAGTCCCGTGGAGCCCCGCCGTAAAACGAGCACGCTTCACAAATTGAAAATACCCCATAAACCGCACACACCGTGACTGTTTTATTATTTATCAAGCTCTTAATCCTCACCATAAATCTGCGCGGACAGCCAACATGGCGGCAGTTTTTTGGCGCGAAAAAGAAGCGCGGAAAGCGGGAATGAACGCAGATTAGGCGTAAGTCCGGGTTATTAATGGAGCTGAGATACACACGCGTTACAAATGGACGGATATTTTAAGAATTTGTTTATGTTCGCGGTTCGGCGGATTGATCGCTTTTTTATTTATAGCAGATTTATTTAAAATGTCAATGAAATTTATTAGTCGGTGGAACAAAATAACATGCGATGCGTTTGAAACGTTAAAAAATTCTGTAATGATAGTGCATTATTTATGAATAAATACTGATCAACAAAATTAAATACTTGGAGGATGTCTTAACGTACGAAATACAGAAAGAATATAAATAAATGTATTGTTGTATACGGAGATAATAAAAGTGGTGTCTTCAAAGAAATACATCGGAGTCAGGAAACACGACGTAAGCAAGTGCTGATCGTAAGAGATCCTTCACGTACGGTTCGTGTGCCGTAAAACACAAACGTTTCATTCAGGACATAAGAAATGATGTTACGATTTTATTGAACGGTTTTTATTCAAGCGCTCGCTGAAGGCATTCTATTGAAACACATAAATAAGTTCTTTTACAAAAGAAGGTTTTATGTACTGCAACGTTATTAAGTTAGGTTGTGTCTTGCAAAGACTGCGGACAGGGTCGTGACGTATGAGTTGCGAAGTATTTATATTAATTCAATGAATTTAGTATTAAATGTTATAGCCAAAGTAACTTATTCATTAAGACTCGCAGTTTGGAACATCAAGGGAACAAAGTCACTTACTTTGAAATGCAGAGAATATTTTCTAAGTAGTTGTCCTTGTGATACTTGACATGTGACGGAACGAACCCATGACGAACTCAACAGTTAGTGATTTGAAATAAATATTTAATAAGAAGAAAAAAAACAAAACTACACAAAAAAAATAAGATTTTGATAGCATACATTATTATTAGCAAGGAAATAAGTAAATTGTTTTAATCGTTTTATAATAGAAAAAAGATAATAAAAAAATAGAGACCGTAAGAGATGTTTGTAACAAGTAAAGAAGACCAATTAAATTATAAGGAACACTGAGTAACTGTCTCAGAGACACACCACCTACTACATTACACTTGGAATCATAGAGACAATATTTATTCTATACTTGGTTTTCTCAAAAGTCGGTAAAATTACCAGATAGATTATTTCTATCACATATCAAAGGAAGCAGCGGTATGATTCTTTTTGTATACAATCATTATATTGTACTATATTACATGGGAGCGTGTTAAATGATGACCAACCTATTCTATAAGAACTGCTCTCAGCCTTTAAAGTTTTCAAATCATTACGTGTTTGTCCTCGTTTGTGTTTGTCTTAACAGACCGGCTCCGACATCCACTACGACTAGTCACCGGGAACCTTCCTCTATATGTACTTTAAAAGGTAACCTTACTGTCACCATATATAAATAAATATTGCATTAATTCATAATATAAATGAAACCAAATTCAACATTGTAGGAGTATGTGTGAGAGTAATGTATTGGTGTGCGTTGAACTCTTTTGCTAGATTTAGATTTTATTGATGAGTCACTTGGCCATCTAAGAGTGTTTTCCATATATTGGTCCATTGGTCTTGTAAGCACCACTTATAAGAAACAGTAACACAGACCGTTATTATTATGATGTAATCTCCGGCTGCGAGTGGTCCTATCATAATATTCGAGGTGTCCTAACAGCCGCCATCACAGCCTTATGAATTTCTCTAACATACAATAAGCACCTTTCTCCTCGCTGTTTCTAGATGTGATCGTCATGTCTACCATTTATAATATTTAGTTGTTTCTCGTCCTACTTTCGATCCTGTCCAGATTTTAAGGCTATAAACGGATTCCCATGTTGTCCTCTTTCCGTGGCGATAGTTTGTTATGATCTATGTGTATATATATATGTTATATATATTATATGAACCAGTACTCTGTATATGTCCCTCATTTTTGTGGATCGCCTTCCCCTGTAACAGTTCATCCCTCCAGCTCTACAACATATAAATCCGTTCTAAGTGAGTAATAACCATCCGACCATCTGAATTCTCTCCATCCATTCATCCATCCATCCAGCGTCTCGTATGCATGTATGTAATGTCGATAATACAACGATAATGCCGACATACGTATGCGGTACGCGCTTGCTTTTATTATTATTTCCACATATTGACTTTGCGTTGTCTATTGTGGGGGGCGGTGGTGGTGCTGGGGGTGAGCCGGTCTGTAGTGGGGCGCGGGGGGGGGGGGGGGGGGGGGGGGGGGGGGGGGGGGGGGGGGGAGGAGGTCGCCCGGCGGGGGGTGAAGATGTAGTCTCAGTAGTAGACACATGTAGCGGTCGAAATCGATAGGATAATGCGTTTAGGATTGGCTCGCCGTTAGCGAGTCCGTGTAGGATGTTACTGAATGTATGTTACGCTGTTAACATGTCTTTGATTTTATTGTGGATCTTTGTGAGACGTTTTGTTTAGGATTATTATTATTTGAGGGTGGTCCGTTTATGGTCTTATCTACATGGTTCATGGGATTACTCTGGGATTATTACATGTCGGGGTCCGATAAGTAATGGAAAGAAGTTTAAGGAAATCTGAACATCTTTAGGGAAATTCTAGGATTTGCAACCCATTGATCTACATTTTTATGGGTTGAAATATAAATTTAATTCCTTGGAATGGGGATCCCGGCTCATTCGTTGGTTGTGAATCTTCGAAAGTATAATTCGAAATTTTTAGCTAAATGTTCATTTGCATTTTTATAAACCTCACAGAAATTGTATCTTGAAACTATATATGACCTTCAAATATTTCGACATTAAGGTTATTTAAATTTAGAATAAAAATGGAAACTACAAGAAAGTTAAACCTGGAAGGGTGGAGCCTGGAGTTACTTCTTTGGTCAGTCATAGAATGAAACGAAACTGTTATATCAATTACTATGATAGAGCTTAGTAAGAGTGATACTAACACAAACTAGTCTTAACGGCACTGTTTGCATGAGTGACTCTATTAACGCCCAATTCGGTGTCTACATTAAATAAATTCCTGCGACCGGTTTGTGTCACAGCACAGAAGTGACAATAATTATTAATTGAATATCGTAATAACTTCGTTCTCTGACATCGAATTCCATCGAGTCACACAGACATGATCTGTGTCCGCGTCGCATCGCTGATAGCATCAGGAGTCAATCAGGCGTCCATCAGAACCGAAAAATCAATTAGGACATCTCTCGCCCGACTCTCTCGACTAAATTAACCACAAGCGGCGCTTATCTTAATATCATCAAGTAATATATCACTACATCGTCGGCATAACATCGGTAATCCGTCCGACCGTCCGTCCGTCCGGCTGACAAATGAAAGCGGAGAAATTAAACAGAGCCAAAGATCAATTGGACAAACACCGCCGCCTTGCGATTCAAATTAATATCTAACGCCTCCGCTGAGAGATTTAATCCACGGAACATTTAATAAGACACTTACAACTCTTTAATGTAGAGTATTTGATAACACCGTCAGATCACTTTACACATTGACATCGGTAATGTGACAACCGCCGCGATACTAGCAATGTATATTGTACTGTATTATATCGGGCTAAGGTATGTTATCGAGTGTGTCTCGGGATGTGCTTATTATGATGAGATCAGGTCGTCGATGACTGTCATTAAAGCCTGCGGTGCAGGAGCTGAAGACATCATTACACTCATTAGGAACTGACGACTGCTCTCCGCAGCGTGACGAAATAGCGGACTTACTCGAGGAGGAGGAAACGAGGAGACAAGGAGAAAGGGAGGGGGCAAGGAAAAAGACAAGCAAGGCGACGAGTCCAGGCAAAGAATGACGAATACAAATGATTCGATCACAGTAATAATAATACTGAGGGAGCTCATCCCGAAGCGAGGAACAAAAGGCGAGATTGATGGCGGGTTAAGTTATTGTAAAATTATTAGTAATATTAATTATTAGCTGTCTGAAGCGTCCCGAGAGAGAGAGCCTAGCGGATCGGTACTGGCGACAACGATAATGTACGTCATGCAATTATTGTAATTAAAATAATATTATAGTTATTAAGGACCTCAACACTAATATTAAAAAAATATTGTATCTCCCATCCTATCTGTGAAAGACTATTATTTTAGAAACATTTTGTTTTTCCATGGCAGTACGTCAACTTTGAAAAAGTGGCTAAATTACTGTTGCTGAATCCACTTAGCGGGTATGTCCGAGGAAGGAATGTTTCCGGTGAAGTTCCTACACCGCAGCCTCCGCTCCACATTCATAACTCAATTCGTATTGAAAAATGTTATTTGAAATAAAATCCCATTTTCAATTTATTCCTGTAACATCTCAAATAATCTCATCGATCAACGGTAATTGCTTTGCGGACGGTACTTTAAAGTCTCACATAAGCTCAAAGACGCGAACGACATCTGTCGACGTAATTGAGGGATTAGGCAGATAATTGAAACTGTGCAAGAGAGAGACGAAGATACGGGCGGAGGGCGTGAGAGAGAGTGGGACGGAAAGTCGGCTCAGCGCCGACGTCAAACGAGACGGTTAACAACGTGTCTTCTTGTATATTGTATTATCTTACGTTTTATGCCCTATTAATCTTGCTCGGGTAACATTTTCGCGAGTTTGCGAAATTCAACTCTAAAGAGATGTTCTAGAGCTGAGATTCGCTTATCACCATGTTATATATAGGGTGTTCGGTTGTTTTCGGTGTAATAAATAATTGTTTGCGAACGTAAAACTGGAGTGACGTCGTTTAGTGGATCCGTCAGTCGGATGCTTTCGGAGAGAACTTTGTACATACATACAAACAGGTAGGGAACCTTTGACTATGAAACTCAAAGAGGAATTTACATATGAGAGATCAGTTTCCGCCGCCGACTATAAAAGAATTAACAAAAACTTTAATTCTCTTATTAAACTATTTAATTTAATGTCAGCGACAGTCCTCTGGCGGCGGCTCACATTAATGAACATGAATAACTAAATAATGTTTGCCCCATGGAGGAGAGAAGGTATCGATCAAAAACTATTTAACGGTAGATTTAATAATATCGATCCCTGCATCTGTAATGAATCGATTAAAAATACATTTAATACACCGAAGTAGGAAGTGTCACTCGCCGACTGACAGAGTTCATTAAAAATTATGTTTCCCGTCAATGTAGAGCTGTGTAGAGATGTATAGATGTATAGAGTCGTTCGGATTCTCATATTTTAATGAGCCGCTGTAATGCCCACTCTGTGGTCAGTGATAGTATTATAATAATAATCGGAGTTATTGATCATTTTTCACACTTATTTTAATGCAAGTAAAGTGAGAGCCTGTGGTTCCAGTAACTTCTATTGGAGCGGTTTATAATAAATGTCGCGTGTCTAGGAACATATTTCATTGACGTCATAAAAGTAACCAATCAATATATAAAAATATATATTCAATAGGTTCACCACATATTAATAATTGAATGTATCCATGTAAATGTATCCAATATGTATTCGTATCGGAGGTGTATTCCATTTGTATCCTTGTAGTATCCGTGTTGTATCCGTGTCTGGAGGGCGGGAAGATGGCGTCATAAAAATGCAAATGTTCGCGTCGACGAGGGATTCGTCGTCGTATCAATCACACTCCTCTGTTCCTTATTATCGTCGGATTTGTTCCCGGATTCTGCGTTTATTGTTGCCGACTGGGATTCCTTGGACTTATGTGATGTTTCAGAGAATCTTATTTGACTGACGGATTTTAATTGTTTGTAAATATTGTTTTATTAAACATTTAGGAATGTTTACATTTGTGATTTAAGCTAGCAGTTAAGTTATCGGTCATGTTTAAACTATTCGCAAAATAACGAGTTGACTGTTACAGTACTGCCAGCAGTGAGGCTCTACAACACGTACCTACTTGAGTTAAAGGTTTTTTTTTATTCCCTGCATGTAAACAAGTTATAAATAAAGTTATATTAGATATTTAATTTATAAAAACAGTTTTGTGATTTCATAAAAACAATAAAGTGACATACCGAATAGTAGGCACAACTAATTTATCATATTATCATGCACTAACCCTCCTGTAATGCGATATGTGATAGGTGGAGAAACAATTTAAGCCACATTATCGAAGTCAATAGATTAAAAAAAATCAAAATTTTGCATCAATACATATTCTCACTCAATGAGAACTAAGATTTTCGCGAGTCATTTAAATAAAACTAATATATTTTCGGATTTATTACGTGATTATTTATTCCTTCAAAAACTACATAATCCCGACGTTTCGGTTGCTGTAAAGTAACCGAAACGTCGGTTACCTGTAACACGTCAAGCTAACATTTTACGTTGGACATTGCGTTTTGGGTTGTCAACCAAAGAATCGTCAAATTTTTATTATTTTATTAACAACCACTATTCGTGTTTACTTGTAAAATCATTTCCTTATATATTCTTGATTAAATAATACTAACGAAGCCATGATTTCATGACGTACTAAAATAATTGAAATGTATGGATGTTCTATTAATATTTATATGACATGGCCACTGAAGTCTGTCACTTCGTTATTTCTCAGAAGTGTTCTTTCCATTTAACAAACAGTAATTACTCGTAGGCCCTCAACCCCTCGGTGGTTTATGAAGAGGACGAATGACGTCATAAAGTGTTGTTAAATATTGTATAATGTGAATCGATTCTCAATCAAAGGGTGATTAGTGAACATATTCTCTGATCACCGATGGCCAACCTCCATCCATCTGTCACAATCTCCCACAACTGCGTCCTCCTTTGTGATGGTAATGCACCGCAGTTGTTCATAAAACCGCATCCGACACGCCTACACACATGCGGACACTCCATGTATATATATAATAGCGAATCATTCCCCATTTACGACTATTTGATAGCGGTTGCTAGCAATGTTTTAAAATATATTGATAGCACTGTTTACTGCACCTTCGCTCGGATCATCTCATACTCCGATTAAATCAACCAAATGCAATCAGTTTGTCTGTCATTAGGTAAATGTAAATGACTGGTAGGTATAATTAAATATTTTTTGATGAATTCTCACTCTCACGTCGCTAGTTACTTGTTCGTTTATTTAAGTATATCATAATTAATGTGTGTGTGTATGGAAAGTTCTCAACAAACGTGAATGTGTGAGTGTTGGAGCCGTTGTCATTAACTGTAAGTACAGATGTTGATGGATGTCAGTAATTGCCTAAACTTTAATCACGCCGCACAGATCTCGGAGGCGTCAATTAATCCCGCGTTACTGGGTCTTAAGAGGCAGCCAAGTTTAATTCCCTCCGCCCGTCCACAGATCTAACAGTCATCGTGAAAAATACATTCGCGACCGAAACATTCAGTCATACATTCGATTGATGACCGGCGATTAACGTTCGCTCGCCCGTCATCGCGCGATCGATTGATTACTGTCCATCCGACAAGCCACTGTGGACCCTACGCGCTGGACACAAAGTCTACAGTCACACGACACGTCACCAGCACGGGGTGCATGAATCTGTGGAATAGATTTAGGCGTGAATTAGTAACGTCAGGCTGTATTATGTGGATGACGACGTATTGGCTCGATGATGGAGACGCGAACTGTGAGGGAACATGACGGCGGACTGAACAAACATAAACACAGATATGACACTTGTAACATAATACGACGTGTCAGGAGCGCGTTCATATTTAACGGACATCTAAAGATGTTACTAAGAAC
>DVQP01000745.1:0-19740 GCA_018231745.1 Danaus eresimus
TATATATACAAAGAATCAGATAATATCCCCTGTTCTTTTCACTATATTTAATAGGCAACCATATTTCCTCCATGTGTTTTAATGTGTGTCGCATACAAATCGCCTCAACTTTTTGACAAAATATGTATAAATTGATTGGCAAGATGAATGTATTGGAGGTATTAAACATTTTATAATTAGAAATGTAAAACACTTTTCTAAATTGATTATTTAATAAATTATCTGCCAAAAAGCTGTGGAGCAGTTATTTCATGTTATTGCATTCATACAACCGAACACATTTTCAGGGCATGTTCATGTTTTTCACTTTTAACATTTTCCATACAACAAAACATGTTTTATGTCACAAAATCTAAAACTGTATGAATTAGGAAGTGTACATATTTCATTTTAAACAAAATTTAGCTACAAAAAGACGCAACAAATTTCATTCCATACAAATCCTTTTAATTATATTTCCTGTTATTTCACAAGTGCTGCAATTTTAAATGTTTTATTTCTTGTCGAATAAAAAATGCTTTAGGACTTGATGAGAGAGAGTATTATATTCATAGAAGCTGGTTTAAATTGCGGAAAGTTACAACATTGAAGGCTACTACGATGTTTTTTTTTAATTATTCGATACATCTTTGTATATACACAGATTTTAAAGCACTGATTGGAAGTGGTCTGGCTTAATATTAGCTCTAAGCACAAAAAAAGGATTACCCAATCGTTTATTACGGATATTCTTAAAACATGTGATTACCATATCGTATTCTATTCTTCTGATAATGCTACCATGTGTATCTTGTGGAGTACTCGAACGTAGTGAACAATTTTTTATTATATTAAAACATCATTGAACTCCAATTGAAGTAATAGGAATGTAATAAATATTTTTAAAGTTTATTTAGCAAAGATTATAAAATATAATAATAATAAATAGCGTAGGTTTAGTTAACTTCTCCTTGCTCATTTTATGTTTTATTTACAGGAACAATTATTTCGTTAAACATTATATGAATCCAAATGATTATTTGTTTCGCAAAACGAATTTATGGTCTTGTTACAATACATTATGATTTCACATGTTTAGCATATAATTTCACTTTCCACTAGATAAGTTGACTTTGGCTAAAGTCTTCAACCACTATTATTTCAGTAAACTCCGTGCCGGTTACAGACAACACAGAAAACTACTACCTGTCATTTGTTAATTGTGTCGTTTTCAGGACCACCCGTGGAAGTGGGCGTTACCATGTACGTGCTCTCCATCAGCTCTCTGTCTGAAGTCAAAATGGTATCTTAATTTCAAAGCAATATTAAAGACACAGCGCATACATAGCAAGATTGTCCTTTAGTACGTTCACCAGCATTACCGTTCATTGTAGCACCCGTGTCCACGGTTCGATCGTTGTAGGCGTCCATCGGTGTGATTATGTTCGTTGCGTTTGTCAATTACTGCACGCTCCCCGCGCCCTGCGTCCCGCTCCGGCGATGGGGCACGTCAGAACCTGTGGTTTGGTTTTCACGACGTGAGGCGCACGCTCGACTTACGATTGGACTTGATTGCAGGTCCGCCAGTGGAGGTGGGCGTCACCATGTATGTGCTCTCTATCAGCTCCGTCTCCGAAGTGCTCATGGTACTCGCTATTTTCAGCTCACGCTTGTCTCGGTCTTTACAGTTAACGCTGTAATGACCGAGCAGCCCCAGATACGAGGCTGCGAGCATGTCTGCGTTTCGTGGAGCAAAACGCCTTTGATTGCAAAGTTGCTTTCTTATTATGTATATATGATCTTTAAACTCACGAGTTCCTCAAAATCTGTATATGGGAGCCATAATAAGAAAGGCAATTCGTTTAATCGTATCAGTTATCAGGTTGAGTGTCCAGCAGTTCTCGTAATTCCAAAGAGAATTCTATCGTTTTAATTCGAAGTGGTGATGTTAGCTTTTTCTGTCTTTTATGGTATCTTCGTTATTTGCTTTAGATCCACTTCACAATGGTTGTTGTTTTCTCTTTTAAAGAATATATTGACAGAATCATTCTTCAAGGAAGTACATCAGCACTTCGTTTTAGATCGTTCGGTGACATTTATATCAAGACCTCGTGGTATGCTGTTAAACTACGGTGTTCATGAAATATTCTATGGATTTGCGACAACTGTACGTTTGTTGGTCACCATTTTGTAGATTGATGTTTATATGTATATGTGTGTATCAACTGAAATTGCCTGAGTTATCGTTACTACCCAAGCTCTCCATCCATTTGGAATACCGGTTTTGTATAAGGTTTATATTTTTTAAATCGCTTTAAAGTCTTAACAATTTATCCTTTGTATCAAACAAGACTTATAGCATACATCCGGTCTTCCAAAAAGATTTTTTACGAGCTGTTAGGCGTTATGGTGAAAAATCCTTAAAGTGGAAACCAAATCAAAGCTGAAAAGGTCACAATAAGACGTGACCCATGGCCACGGGACGCTGTCTCGCTAGTAAACTCGAACGACACGAGATATAAAATGTTACAATTTGTTATATAACTTTACAGAATTTTAAATATGAGGCAATTTTTGTATTTATTGGCTTATTAGCTTGTATAACAATATTGCCTTTATCGAGCCGTGGGTGCCAGCCTGTGCCACCACCCACTCACCTCGCCCTCTCCCACCAATGAGCACTCATTTGACCTCACTTCTTCGTAGGCTTTATGTCACCACCCCGCACTTTAATTTCACACCTTTTTCACTAATTACTGTTATAGAAGTCGTCTTTTAATTATATTTTAGTAAGATCACATATAAAAACACTGACAAAACACAAATATTAACACTACCTTTAACACTCCTGACCAGTCGAAGGTTTCAGTTCCCTTTATCATCATACAACCTTACAAAAGCATGCCGTATTAAATGTTTAATTAAAATTAGTTGTGTTGTATAATTTCCCCTTTTTAATTTTTATCATATTATTTTATTTAAAAAAAATAAAAAGCTTTCATCTAAATATTATCCCCTTATTTGAAAACACACTTCGGATGAGAGTGACATTTATAATTTATTAAATGTTATCAAAGTGATATCTATCATAATTTTTTTGTTTTGTTCTGCAGGATTTCACACTGGATTTTTACTTCAGACAATTTTGGACCGACCCACGTTTGGCCTATAAAAAAAGACCAGGTGTAGAAACTTTGTCTGTTGGATCAGAATTTATAAAAAATATTTGGGTACCTGACACATTTTTTGTAAACGAAAAACAATCATATTTTCATATAGCAACCACAAGCAACGAATTTATACGCATTCATTATTCGGGATCTATCACAAGAAGTATCAGGTAAAATATAGTGAAGTGAATCGAAAGAAATAACTATTATGTTTTGACAATGCCCTGATATTATTAAAGACAAATTAGTTTCAAATTCACAAAATTTTCAGATTAACTATAACCGCATCATGCCCTATGAATCTTCAGTACTTTCCCATGGATAGACAGCTCTGTCATATTGAAATAGAGAGTTGTAAGTATCCTCCTGTACAGTATATCCATATAAAGTCCCATATTTCTGCAAAAAACACAAAATTAATGTTGAAATGCAATTTGCCAATATTAATTTTAATACGCTACTAAATCGTGAATATATCTTGGCACGCTTCTTGTAACATGTTTATTGTCAATTTAAAAAAATGGTTTGAAGTGCAATGAATATATCTAAGGTGGAATTCGGCATCACGCACTTTTTAAACCATATCAAAATTAGAAAAACGATGACCGATATGACTTCAAGATGATAGAAAAATAATTAAAAATTATATTTAATATATTTTCGTGTTTTCACCAAAAGCAACCATCGGTTTAATAATTTCCACAATGCAAATTATCACTAGGCTTACCGAAAATGTGTTGTGATCACTTTCTTGTATCACAGAGGCTACTCAGGGATACCTTGTGAGCACAAGCGTTCAACTTATCGCCGACACGTGCTGTGATTACCCTCGTGTTTTCATAAATCGGAATGTCTCCTTCTCGCATACAGCACCCGCAGAAGGCAGACTCTTAAAATAGTAAGCCTTACGAGCATTATGCGAAAAAAATGGTTATAAGACATCGCACTGCGATAGCTGGGCGAAGGAGGCGGGGTACGGAGGTCGCGAAGTATGCAACCACCGAAAGCCTTGTCGCAGATACAGAGCACACGCATTCGACCCCACAAACGTGCACGGGCACACTTAACTGCACCGTCGTATTTCTGCACCATCATCTGCACCCGCAAAAAAAAAAATACAAAGCACTTACCTCTTGTGACTTATGATCACAGATATTAAAAATTCTTTGATTACAAGGTAGCTTCTAACAAAAACGCCTTTTTCGAAATGCATGACAATTTACTTAGTTGCCTTAATTTATAATATAAAAATGTATGCATAAAATGTATTTTTAATATCATTTTTCTTGTTTTTTTTTTTTATTAATACTTACATTAATACATTGCCGTCATTAAAAATGTAGAATGAGTAGATTTCTATTTTTCTATCATCCATATTGAGCCATTACGAGGTTAACTGAATCACTCGATTCGGCTCAGATAAGTCTGGCCATTAGTACCCGAGTGTTCCATCGTCATCAACGTGAAGAAAAAATGATGCTTCGCAGCGTAAGTGATAGCGTTCTGTGTGTTTGGCATGTCTCCGGAGTCGGGTACACCATGAGAGACATTCGGTACCATTGGAAGGACGGACTTATGAGTGTCGGCATGAGCAACGAGGTGCAGCTGCCGCAATTTCGTGTTCTAGGACACCGTCAGCGTGCTACTGTTGTTACTCTCACGACAGGTAATCTGTTTGCCAAGTTTGCTGTGTAAGCATTGCCTATCCACGCTCTGCATCCGACCCCGTCTCCCTCAGCCCGTGTGCAGACGTTCGATACCGCGACACAAGCACACATGCTAAATAAAACATAAAAAACGCACGAATAGACGCGTCAACCAAATACGCGACTCCCCGCTCTTACCCCAACCGAATAAAGACTCGAGTTATAAAACCCACTGCGATGGGCCTGGGGTTGTTTCATTTATGTATCCGCTGCGCACAGTCGGCTACACCATGCGGGACATCCGATACAAATGGAACGAAGGACCAAACTCTGTTGGAGTTTCGAGCGAGGTGTCGCTTCCGCAGTTCAAGGTTCTTGGTCATCGTCAACGAGCTATGGAGATCTCACTTACTACAGGTACATAAATCGGGGATATTAGTAATTGGACATCAAAGAACATAAATAGATCGAAAGTGAAACACTGAACATAAACAGCCACGACTCTTTTCACGTCCTGCTTTCGTATGTTTGCACAAAAAACACTGAATTGTGTGTTTTAGTAATATTAAATTAATGTGAGATTGATGTTGAAAGAGTGCATTAAACTGTTGAAAATTTAAGTATAAAAAACCTCCAGGTGGTTATGAAATGAAATAATCTATATAAAAAGGAAATTACATATTTTTAAAACTTTTACAGGAAATTATTCAAGATTGGCCTGTGAAATACAATTTGTTCGATCTATGGGATACTACTTGATTCAAATTTATATACCGTCTGGTTTAATAGTTATTATATCATGGGTGTCTTTTTGGCTAAACCGAAATGCCACTCCTGCACGAGTAGCTCTAGGCGTGACAACTGTGTTGACTATGACTACACTTATGTCTTCAACAAATGCTGCACTCCCCAAGATATCATACGTGAAGTCAATTGACGTCTACCTGGGAACTTGTTTTGTCATGGTCTTCGCCAGTTTATTAGGTAATATTACTATAACGTAGAAAAATGCATCACTATAACTTGTGTACAAATATTATGAATTTTAATTGTTCCTTCCTACAAATAATTAATATACATGTATATATTAATAATTTGTTGGAATGTTTTTTCTAGACGAGAATTTCAGTGTTATAAGATAAACAACAATAAGTTGAAGCTTAGATTGTTAAACAAATACTTCACGAGCAAGATGATAACAATAAAAATCTTTCTAATTTTCGAAAAAGGCCTACTTCGTATACATAAGTTAAAAATTGTTCACACTTGTTATAGTTTTAAAAACTGTATCACATAGCGTCTATAAATAAACAAAAATAGAAAATTAAAAAATGTTGATTTAAATGGTAGTAATTTAATACAAATTGGTAAATAACGAAGAGGAAATCAATTTTTAATTGACAAAGGTTCGAAGTCGGTTGAGAGACAATAACAAACATACATGTGGAGAAGGCATTAGCTTGTTAAGAGGTCAATTCAATTATTTATAAGTAGAACATGTAATTACTGCAATTTAATTATTAACAATTCATTATTAAATTTATTCTTAACATTATTTCAGATCATAAAATTTTAATTTATAATAATATATTTTATGATAGAGTTATAAAAACTTCAATACAAAAGTTATTTTTCTTCTCAGAATATGCAACGGTGGGATATATGGCGAAACGAATACAAATGAGAAAGCAAAGATTTGTAGCAATCCAAAAAATTGCGTCAGAGAAGAAATTGCCAGTTGACTGTCCTTCCATAGGAGATCCACATACTCTTTCTAAACTGGGGACATTGGGAAGGTGTCCACCGGGTAGACCCTCAGTATGCTATATTATATATTTCTTAAATTTATGAAATTATTCGTTGCATTTCTTTAATTATGTGGTAATTAGCCAGCTTGCTTTATTATATAGAATTTTAGAGACTAATGGACAAAATAAGAATATTAATGATTATTATGTTATTCTGTAGGAAGTTCGCTTTAAAGTGCATGATCCTAAAGTTCATTCGAAGGGCGGAACTTTGGAAAATACTATAAATGGAGGTGGAAGAGGTGCAGAAGATGATAACCCAGGGTCACATTCACACATTCTACATCCAGGGAAGGTGATGTTAAAATAACTCAAGTTGTAAATTTTATATTTCTCCGGATACTGAATTTAAAACTTTATTTTTATTGAAATGCGGCAATAGATTGCAAATTGCTCGCTAATATAAATACATTCGAAGCAGATTATAATAAACCCATAAACAATTTTCAAATATAACATTCCGCTTAGTATCATATTTAACGTCATATTTTCTTACAGGATATAAGCAAACTTCTTGGTATGACGCCATCAGACATAGATAAGTACTCACGTATCGTCTTTCCGGTTTGTTTCGTGTGCTTTAATCTTATGTACTGGATCATTTATCTACACGTTTCTGACGTCGTGGCTGACGATCTGGTACTTCTGGAAGAAGACTAATAGAGGGTCTTTTCCTTAAAATCCACTTATTTTTTTACCATGTAAAGTGTAATAATTTGAATCGTGGAATTCAAATTACAAATGTCCAACATGACCGGTGACCCCGGCCCATCAGTAGCCAAGGCGTATACTTTCCGCCTGCCTACAGACGAGTAACAAAAAGCTGTGATAAATATAGATAGCTAATGTTATATATTTATAATTTTAATACAGAGGCTATTGACCGTTCAGTAGACGTAGGTAAAATCTAGTAAAATTAAGTTAGAACTGTTAGACTATCAGAGAGATAGCTCTGAAAGTCAGAAAGATCTGAAAATTTACACTGAATAATGATACAGTTGTAAACTAAAAAGACTTAAAATTGCTTATATAAGAAACATTTTATAGAAATACTTAACAGTACTAATAATAAGTTATCTTAGGGTTAAAGAGACACGTGAATATAAAGAGACAAACAAACAACGAGGTAGTTTGTTGTAAAATTAAAAGAACTAATTAGGCTTACTGTTAAAGAATTAGATAAATATTTATAAGTTGCTTGAATCGGCCTTAATATTTAAAAATATTTATCACTTCTACCTTCAAATTATTATTTTCATGGTATAAATGAGTGGACTCTGTAACTATGGGTAATCTAATGCTCAAATTGCCTGAAATATTTATTTGTAGAATTTGTACTTTTGTTGATATTATTATTTTTTGCAACTTTCTTTTTTTAATAAAAATGTCATGGCAATAGTTTACTCCTGCTAGTCATTAATGTGTTTCAATTGTAGACTCTCGCAAACCTATTCAGTAACCTATTGCTTAATATCACAACTTGCATGTCTTGTCTGGTTTTTATTTATATATGTTAAAATCGTTATCCATCTCTTTAACGTCAATGATTATTACATTTTTATCTAGACGATAAATCATGGTAAAATAATTCAAAAACATATTACAAATCAAAGCAATAAAATATAATACAAGGTATTTTACACTAGAGTGAGCACAGGTGAGGATTTTGCATTGAATAAGTAATTTAATGTTATAAGCTATAAAGTTCCTCATTGAAACGAATACTAATCGTTGCTAAGCTACCTTATTAAATAGTATATAACATTATTGAGAAGTTACCACACGAATGACGGATATTAGGTTTAGTTTAAAAATAAAATATTATTCTTAAGTTTCAATGTTGCTTTTATAACGTTTGTATCGTACATTTTTTCGTTATCTTTTTCTATTACAATAATAAAATAGTTTAATAAATAGGACATAACTATCTTCTTAACATGGTCATGATCAGATCTTTTAGCCAATTTTATTTTAAATCAATGCCTTTTTTCTTTTTAAATGAAATATTGTAATGGAATAAACTGCCAATTTAACCTCGTTAAAGTAAATAAGATACAAAAACACAACTTTATAGCATAGATTAAGTAAATTGTTATTGCCTTAAATACAAAGTGCCGAATACCTAACTTAAAAATGAATCAAATACCTCAATATCTTAGTAAATAAGAATAGGTTATAACATCAAAATATAAAAAACAAAATAAATACGAGATGAAGTGCCTGATTAAAATGACGCTCTGTGTATATATTAATCCTTTTAAGAAGTAAATTTATCATCTAAAATCCCATCTGTGCTTCTCTAGTCTTATATTATTATTTATTACATTATTGTTTGTTTATAAATAGCGCATAACTTTCAAATATTCATTAGTGGTAGATGCAGGCTTAATTACTTTATGAATTAAGTTTTTTTCTCCTGATCGGATTGCTCTTATAGTGAACCTACATATTGAGCATTAGAATCCGTGTTGTTGATGTAGGAAAATACTTAAATGAACTCGCATTACATATGGGAATCTAAGTAGCAAATTCTTAATAGATCTACTAATGGGTCAACAACAAACTTTTGATTCCTTACAAGCAATTTCCTTTATCAACAACAGTTTTCCTCCATTGTCTGAGACGCAGGAGATCGGACATCAGAGACGACGGTTCGCGATCACAAATAGAGTATATCTTTATTTGTGCTCCTTAATTTTCAATATTAATGTAGATAAATGGGTTCAATTGAACCAGGTTCAAATGGTCACTGCCGCTAGTAGCGTAATACTGTATATTAGCTACTAGTAAAACAAATAGTACAAGCTGATATCTACCAATGAAATGTAGTGAATTAAAAACTCATCTTATGAGAAATATTCAAAATAGGGATATAGGAACACAGTCTATTTAGTTGGTTGCATATTGTATTAAAAGTTAGATATAGTTTCATATTAAAGTTTAGTTTTTATACAATATTATTAAGGACTACTAAAAGGAACTTTAAATAGATAATAAAAAAATAGTGATGAATAATTATTTAAGGAGAAATAAAAGTGAATCATTGCACCAAGTGTCCAATGATATCTTTTGCAACCTATATATTTATGGTTTATCTATTATTACACAAAAAAATATACACAAATTATTAAAAGTATTAATAATAATTTGTTGAAATATCGAGTCATAAAGTTATTTCCTTTATTAGTTTATTAAGAATAACAAAACAAAATGAATGAAAATTATGAAAATTAACTAATTCTTGGGTACGAAAGAAATAATTATTTAATAATGAAAAACTTATTTTTTCTTTAATTTTCTTTAAGACTGTTATGTAAATCAAGATTTATAGAATCATTCCTAATGATTTTAATTAAAGTCAAACATTTTTTCCTCTTGTAAATAAACTTTTACATATGATTCTTTGCCTATTTACCCAATGCAATTTTTTTCATCACGATTATTTTATTTTTTTAATCTCAAAATTTAGTTTTCAAAATTAATAATATAATATTTTAAATTATAACACCATACTGTAATATAACACGGTTTGAAATATTTATGGACTATGGAAAATTTTCACACCAAAAAAAACTAGCTCCCAATGTTTAAGAAAACCAATAGAATATTTTTTTTCTTTATCGAAATTGTAATATTTTCAATCAAAGAAATATTCATGCAAAAATATTCACTAGAAAAAAATCAAATACTAGTATAGTATAAGTAGATAGAGTCGAAGTTTATCGCCGCTAGTCGAAACATTGCAAGAACAACAAATAAAGTAAAACACTTAAGGTATAGGATATAACATCACATTAATTCTTCCAAGCACATATAAACGTAGGGTTATGACTAATATATAATTGTATTTTTATACAAAATATGTTAAATATAATTTTTTATTGCGTACCATAAATAGGAAAATAAAAGCGGAATGGGAAAAAGGTAACGTAAACAAAAAATTACTTGATTCGATTAATCGGCATTAAAATGGTTAGCTTACTACTAAATATATTGCAATTTTGATGACCGACTGTTATTGCCACAAGAGGACTAATTGTAAATCTTCTGAGCAATACATTTTTTTTTTTCGGATAAAAAAATTTGCAAGTATTTAAATCATGAAAGCCCTAGTCACTTTTGTATATTTTTAGAATTAAAAGAGAATAAATTACTTTTAATACCATTCAATAAATACTACAAGCAATTGAAATTATTTGAGGTCAGGTCGAATAATTGCTTTACACTTAAATAGTTATACTTAACATAACACATTGTTTATTGTGTAATATCTATTATAATATTTGGAATAATAATATATAGAGCGACTTTAAGTACTCTGTTAGTAACAGACTTAGATGATAAATTGGTCTCAAATATCAAGATACACTAATAATTGTAATGTTACATTTTCTATAAATTACAGTTTATATTAAATATTACATTATAGTGATTATTGTAATAAAGTTTCAAGTTCTGGTTAAGTCATGTGAAAAGTTTTGATGTATCATAAAACTGTATTTAAGCAAATATTTCAGCCAAATTAAATACATTTTCATGCACCTTACATTAAGAATTTAATGTTATCACAATATTAATAACTAGTGCACATTAAAATATTATATGCTTTCTATAGAATGTAATCAAGCCTGGTTAATTGATTGTGTTACTTGATTCGATACAATGGATGTCTTAAATAATCTGATAATTCTTTCCTAATATTACATTTGTCAAGATACGTTAAAATATGTTAAAAATTGTTAGCAAATAAGAAATGTAATTTAGTGTAAATTATTTATGATAACGATTATGAGTCAGGAACATAGGATATCTCTAAAATATGCCTTACACAAACGCACAATACACAATAAAATATAACGTTGTACTAATTTTATGAAACAAGAAAAAATAAATAATCTGGAAACGGCGTTGATATTAAAATAATGCTTGATACTTAGTGGATTGTTATTCTAAAGTTTTGTGATTGAATTGGAAATAGTTTTAAAACTGCAACTTCAAACTGTCTAATTGCTTCTACACATTCATTTTTAAATAATCTTATATTAAACATTAGTCTTCTTTTAGTTCAGTTTTACAAATTAACTAAATATGATCCTACATAAAAGAGAGTTATGAAAGTTTCTGTTAGGGTTTCTTTAGTAGTTACTTAAAATTGATTATAAGTTAGATCATAATTTTATCAATATATTATAGATTATAATTTTACACGATTAAAGTTGTCTAAAGTGGTAAAGCCTCATATTCGGACTGTCTCGACCGTGGTAATAAGTCCAATATCTTCCTTTCGTTTTACATTAGCTTCTATTCTTTCATCCATGTCTTACTTATTACTTTAATTTTTCTATCTTATTCATTAAGTAATTTTTTTATCATAAATCCAACAAGTACGCTGACACAGCTAATACAATGCTAAAAATTAAACACTGAAAGATAAATAACATTTTAATTGTGTCATGTGTTATAAAAAAAATGTTATCTTTTTATTTTTATTTTTTAAATTTCACCGGAAAAAGTTAATAAAACAACAGTGTTATTGTCAAAACAACAAACTGCCTTAAAGTAGATAAAATAATGTTATGTGATTAACGTGTTACCTCAATTAGAAATTATAGTAGATATTAATAAGGTTGTAGAACGCTAGACATGTTTAGAGTTGTAATTTTAAGCTAACAATGCAGATCTGTGAATAAGCAACGCCTGTTAGCCTTTACATATCGATAGATTGGTGATATCAATAAAATTGCTTTTATGTTAAATTGCGATCTGCGTGCGTAGCACAAATTTTTACCATCCCCGTGAATACTGTCGTTATTAATATATGAAGTAATTTATATCGCGTAGTATTATCAACGTTTGGGTTGCTGTTTTTTCCTGTTGGGTATGCTAGCCGCAAACGAAAATGTTATTTTGATTCTTTATGTGAAAAATAAGGGAGACTAAAATTTGAATATTAATAATTGACTTTTTAGGTTAATAAGGCTAGCTCACTTTTAAAAATTTGATACACCTAAGATCTATGTAAGTCCTTATATAACATGAAATATTATACTGTTAAAATCTTTGGAAAATGTTATATATGTACATTGTAGATGTGACCAAACAAAAATTTGTTATCCTTGATTAATTGTACAGTGATATTATATAATAACATTTTATCAACAATTATACAAATAATTGTTGATGAAATGAATACCTGTTAATAAAGACACATATGTATATGAAGGAAAGAATTGGGGCAAAAATATAACACGTAAATGATAAATGAGACACATTTTTATTTGTAACGATTAATTAGTTTATTTTCTTCGTCATTTCATTGTCAATGGGCCTGAAGTTTGTAATTATATATTTATTTACCACTGTCATTATTAACAAAGGAACTTTTTAGCTCATACATTTAAGATATAAATCGCAAATACCCACTTAACTCGAAATACAATATAATAATGATACTGATACTGATATAGTACAAATTATACACTTAAAAATTTGGAAACGTTTTTAAGTGTTAAATTGTCGTATCAAAATTTTGTAACATTGTGTCTTTAGATATTAACAAAATTTACTCTTATTCTTAAGATCTCTAATGTTTATAACATCACATGTCATTTTAATTTACTTATAATTAGATAATTATTAGTAGTGTAGGTTTAAACGGGCATGCATTAAATCAACAATTCACTAAAATAATGAGTTTTCTTTCCAAAACTTCCCTGGGATGATCATGTTAGTAAGGTGTTTCGTCAAAAGATTACCCTGACTTTATGATTTAATAATTTTGTTTTCTAAAGATTCACACTGTGAAGAATCTAATCGATTAATTCAATATTTTAAAGAAAAGTTTATAAAAATTCTTCACAATTTATGTGAGCTGATGTTGTAAAAAACAACAAACAATTATTACGCTGATCGTTCCCAGTAATTAAAAAATTTATTAAATATTATTTGACATAATGTACTTTCCTTAGTAGGTGAAAATAATTAATTATTAAAAATGTATGTCATTATCTTTATTACATACACCTTTTATTATTTTTATTACTAAATAAAACGTTTTTTATTTAGGAAATAACAAAATGTTAAGGTTATTAAATCTTTTAAAGATGAAAGTTTATTCTATTAATATTTTTAAAAGTTCGTTAAATATCCGATAAATATTCGTTTTATCTTATAGAACACATTTTTATGTCTTTTTTCGTGAAAGTATTATTCTTAAAAAATTTTCATCACAATTAGAAGTTCGTGGGTTGATTTAATATTTTCGAAACGCACGATGACCTTGATTTTTCTGGAATCTTGAAAATTTTTGCAGAACGAATTTCGGAACTAATATTCAGACCAAAAGGATGATTTAAAGTCTGAAAAAAAATTACTTTATTGTAATGGCTTAACAATTAAGTACAGAATGAAGTCTATTAATATGTTTCTGCTATCATGGAATTTCATAGATTAGAATATTGTTTAAAGCTCATGTAGTGTATACTTTCATTTTAAGTGAGCGGTGTATGTACATACAAAGATGCAGCAGCTAACAATATTTTTATTAGTTATTCCTGAAAATCAGACTACTAATAACTATTTAATATAAACATGACATTAATTAAAGCAAATTATCAAGAGTTTTCAAAATAAACGGCTTACTAGTGTTAAAAATAGTACTATCAACAAATATCACAGTTCGGTGTACACCTGTTAGTCACAATTTTACATAGTGACTTTCCTCTCGGGAGAAATCGATCTTGTAAAATATTTCATTAGTAATGGGGAATAATATCACATAAAATTTGTACGTGAAAACTATTTTCTTATATAGTTTCCATTTCTAAATACATTTAGAATATTCAAAATTTTATGCCTACAATTTTAAATAAAAAAAAATGTTATGTGTATATATATGTGGTATTATTTTTATTACAAAAGTTTCTAGATTTCCAAACATTAAAAGACTTACAAAATTAACGTAGGTCATTAAGGAGTTACTTCAAAGCGTAAACATGATTTGGCTCCTTCCCTTCCTCGTACTGTTGCCACATCTTATTATAAAGATCCTCCATTGCCATAGCATAGTGTTTACAATCAAACAATGTGCTCGTTATACGAGCATTTGATACTTTGGCTCTTATATACCTACGACTAACAAATCTATTTAAACTAGTTGTCCATTGCGAAAAAACTATCTTGTAATTTTTTATATTAATGTTAATTTAAACTAGGATTTATTGAGGGGCCGTAAGGCATAAAAATGGTAAAACCTCGAACCCGTGGTCGATCAATGAATCTGTATATCAAATTTTAGAAAGCGTTATTAAAACCTCGAATAAAAAGTAAAAAAATTGTCGATTTAAATTACAAAAAAAAATAAAAACATTTTATTAAAAAATAGGAGGCAGAAGAAGGAAAAGTGTCTATTAAAAATTTATTATATTTGCCGAGTAAATTTAATGTTAATTTATTAGATTCTCCTAAAAAAAATATTAACAAAAAGTTTATATCAGTAACTATACACATATTTACATGATAGTCTTCGTCGTTGAACTCGCTGATGTTGATTTGCAGTGCAGTTTAATCTACTTTTCCCATTCGTACAAGATGGTCCACATCCTGTTTTGCATGTGCAAAAAAATATTTTGAGTAAATATTCTGGAGCTGGCAATTGCGTCATCGTTTGTGGTATCTATATTTTGCATTTATATTTGAAATTTTCAATTCAATATTATCCTCAATATAGTTCATTAACCTCATTTTTATTTTTTTATCTTTTGCAATATGGTCAAATGTTTTAAAAAAATCTGACAGTCATAATTTTCTTTAGCATATTTGAAACTCTGCTCCATTACCTACTGCATGATCTTGTTTTGTTACTGGAGGAGTTTTCCCCCCTCCTGTGTCTGTTTTTAAGTAGTTTAAAACGCATGAGACTTAGTTTCCACAGCAACTAACACGCCTACAATTCTTTATGAATATTTGGACAGTATTCACTTTTATCCTCACATATCAATAATTTTAAAATACTTTTCTCACAATCAGAAGTAGTGACGTAGCTGATTTGTTGTCTTGACGATTTGAACTTGCCTTTTTCCTTCATTTCATCTGCTTCTTTTTCATAAAAACGCACCTACTTATCCCATGAAAATCGCACCTACTTATCCCATGAAGTAGGCGTTTAAATTCTTTATAGGTAGAGAGCATATTGATGATGTGTTATTTTTATAATAAGAATTAATGCATCCATCATTGAAATATTTGTGTATGCATACCAAATGCACGTAGAAAAATTGCGAGTACTTAAATATTGAGAAAATCCATTCGCTTTTTCCACAGAAGCAACATTTTTAATTTTGTTATACTTCTAGTGATTTTTATAGTTTCTCCCAGTTCAGAGCTTAATTCAGAACTATATCCAATTTTTTCACAAATAACCAGCGATTTTTGCATATATTTTATTAAATTGTACTATTAAATTCTAAGTTTTAACATCGATTTATGTATAATATACGACTAAGAATTCATATTATTTACAAATACATGTATTATAAATAAAAAACGAATACTTACTATGTATGTCACTATTTTCAAAGTTATAAAACTCAGTAATATTTAGTAATTAACTTTCATCACGCTCACTCCACAATAATATAAATATTATTTTAAAATAAACAATTATCTTAAATTAATTTATTTGGACCGAAATTAACGACTAGGTATTAAACCTAGCTTATTCTTATCCTACAAAAACAAATTGGGAACGCACAATTTTTTCGTATACCTTTTTCTACATGCTGCTAACAAAACATTTTCAATTTTTCTATTGAGATTCATTGACTAGCCCTGGATTCCGAGGTATATTACGTCAGTGTGCGGCAGTATTCGGGTAATTTTACGTCTAGGAATATGTATTTTCTTTTTTAAATTTTACTTTTTTTCAAAGTTTAAGAATAACCTTTATTTATAAGTATGTATAAATATCAAAAAAGCTTACTATTCAGCGTCCATGCCTAGTTTTGTGGCTATTTCTTCATAATTCTTCTCATTTTTTGCTATAAGCTCCGTACATTTTAAAGCAGTCAGCTGAGAAGAGGCTACTCTGAAAATATAGTTTAAAATTTTTCGATATATTTAATACTTACAGTGCAGCATTATTTTATCAACATTGTTATTATTAGTAAAGTTTTTTTTGTTGTCACAATAAGATTCTAGTCATAATATGTTTTTATATACATATGGTTACTTTTATCTTATTTTCCTTTAATAGAAATAAAATTTTGGGCTCTATAGTTTTGCAATAATCGAGGAATCCAAAATCAAATATAACCTATTTATTAATATTAAGATTTTCAAGTAGTTTGTCTATTTATTTTAATATTTACTTTTGTCTCATCAAAAGTAAAAATAAGTTGTTTAAGCCCCATTTAATTATATTATTGGCAAAACCTTGCTTAAAATATTAATCTTAAAACTGACGATATTAATGCTGTTTACCTCGAGGCTAAAGTTTTACCCGGTAAAGTGACCACCGGAGTTCCGGTCCAAAGAATATCCATTGTGGTTGTATGGCCATTACATAAAGGAGTATCTAAGCAAACATCTGATATTTGCCCCCTTCGTACGTGTTCTTCTTTAGGTGCTATTTTTGAAAATATAATTCGATCCGATGAAAGCCCTGTAATATTTTAAACACTTTTAATAATTAGTTGTAAAATGTGACTAATAAATAACTAGTAATATTATTATACAATTCACCTCGTGACTGTGCAAAATGGCGCAGATTGGATTCCCCAGCTGCTGGAAAAGCTAAAAGCCAAAGTACACTATTTGGGACGTTATTCAATATATTTATCCACATTTGTAAAGCCTTTGGGTCTGTTTTATAAAGTTGATTAAAATTACAAAACACCACAGCATCTTCTGGTAAATTGTATTGTCTTCTAGTTGTTAAAATTATATTATTGTACCTTTCTTCCCCGCTCGCAATTTTTTTCTTTGAAAATTTTAAAGATAAGCCATTATCGATAAATATATTGTTAATGCATATCTAAAAGAATAGAACAAATCATTTTTAATTACAATTGAATTGAAATCATTAACGTAATATAAAAATATATTTATAGATATACCTGTTCTTGTTTACAATTTATTGTAGATTCTATAGCATGTACAGGAATGTCTACTTCAAACACAGTAACTTCTATCGGTTTTAGATTTTTATATGACAAAACCTGTTTGTAATATTTTACCTCAAAATAATCATTTAAATTAATAGTGTCAGCACAGTTTATAACGGCAAAATTTTCACTAATGGGTCTTTCGTCGTATTTTCTGAGGCTGTACCGGGTTTTTAAATGAGGAAACATGTTTTTATGGTCACCAACAAAATATGTATAAGGCATGTAGGCAAACTTTTCAGTAAAATCATCCGACATGGAAAGAGGGCTTGAAATCTCGTCACTTATTATATAGTCTATATATCTTGCCCCACTGGTTCCAGGATAACCAAGCCATAACGCTTGTATTGGTGCTGGTTTTAAGGCAAATATTTCATTTCTAGCACCCTTCGTATAACCATTCATATTTATTAAAATATTAATATCATCACTATTTATTTTGGCAGCTGCTTCAATATTAGACCTAACTGATGACAAATCAGTAAAATGTTCACATTCACTTACAATTTTATTACGGAATGTTGTTTTATCATCTACATTTAAAGCATAGCAAAAAATTTCTACATTTAATCGATTGTGGAGTCCAGGTATTGACTGCATCAAATGAGAGGTAGGGTGATTTCCAAAATCACTACTGACATAACCAATACGGAGTCGGCCTTTACGCTTTTTGGTATGCCTAAAAGTGGTATAAGTGATCATATTTACTTTTTCCAAATATAAAGCTGCATGTCGAGCAGCTATTTCCTTCCTTGCTACATTTGACAATGGGTACAAAATAGTGTGATGTGGGTGTACAGAGCATAATTTATCACTGGTTAATAATTGATTTTCTACTATTGAAACAAGTTTATGCATTCTTTCTTGATAGCTGTCCCAGTTACAAATGATTTGTAAACAATGTGCCAAATTAGAATAAGCGTCAGGAAAATCTGATTTAATTCTTAGAGCATTCTTATAGAATATTATTGCCGCACAAATATTTCCCATATCTTTATAAATACTTGCTAAATTGCAATGAGCGTCAGCAAAGAGAGGATTTATTTCAATAGCTTTTTTAAAACATCTTAGAGCGCCACTTGTATCTTGCATTTCTCTTAAAGTGTTCCCCATATTACTATAAGCATCAGCGAATTTTGGTTGAATATTTATTGCTTGTGTATAATGATACAGAGCCTCTTGAAACTTACCTGAAATAGTATTCATTATTGTTTCGTATGACAGTAATTATGTGCATATAAAAATTAGAAATTAAATTGTAATTTACTATGAAAACACGTCATTTTAAAAATAATATTCCTCTTTAACTGCACACTCTATGACATCTCTATGTGTACTGAAATGTTTGTTATATTATGTTGTGGAAGTATAGCGTAAGAGAAAAACCACTATCAATCGTTCAACTTCTTATCGAATATTTAGGTACCTTGTTGCTGTAATAAGGATGCTAAATTACTATGGGTAGCTGCAAAATGAGGAAATTCTTGTAAAGCTCTCATGTATAGTCTAGTGGCTTCTTCAATTTTTCCTTGTTCTCTCTTAACATTTCCAAGATTATTTAACGTATCGACATGTGTCGGACAGAGATACAAAGCTTTGTTATAACATTCTTCAGCTTCTTGAACAAGACCTTTTTCTTTTAGTGCATTAGCAAGATTGCAATACGCATCGGGAAAATTAGGGTGTAGTTCAATAGCTTGACGGTAAGTATCAATAGCTAAATCTATGAAGCCTTGTTTATAGTAGAGGCAAGCCAGGTTTCCGTGTAAAATACCATTGTTTGGAGTTAATTTTAGAGAATGAAAATACACGGCAATGGCCCTGAAAAAATAAACATATTTAATATGGATGGATGATTTAACGTGCCTGTTGCAGTTATATTGTTTATCAGTTTTTCAATTTTATAACCAGTCGGTTTCAATTCACCTTGAGTTACTAAAAGCACGACGATATTGTGTATAACAAATTGATTACA